>JAWZYV010012860.1:0-166662 GCA_038373885.1 Cheiracanthium punctorium
AGTTTGCAATAATGTATTGGTTTAAAACCATAATTCTGTTTTCCCGCAATAATGTTTGTTGCGGGAAAGAGACATATACAGACATTTTTGCTACTGAAATGAGCATGTGACCCCTTTATTTTGGCGACAAACTTGGCGAGCGATTGGGCGAGTTGGAGACCAAAAGAAAGTTCTCGAAAGTGATAGAATTTTGGCTGTACCTCAATTAGGAAAAAAGTTACTAGAAAATCCAGAAATATGATGTCACGTTCTATATGACGTCACATCCGGATACGAAATCGAAATAGAGAGTCTCTCTCGCTGCAGTGTTAGGTGTAACGGTCTGCGGATGTATTTAGAGAGCACAGCTGCACGCTTGATACTGCCGTTCGAATAATGTTATTGTGGTAATATTTAACCACTCACTGTGGCATGGGTTATAAATTCTGTACTTTTTGTGTGATTTAGTGCTTCAGTTCGTCGAATAAAGGGTTAATTTCATTTTTAAGAGCTTGCTGGACTATTCTGACGTACACCCACAGTGTAGTTTTCTTAACCGTATTAATCACTAACTTAGAGTGTCTATAGGGATGTGAATGACTTCCGAAGCTAAACGCGTGAGAAATCATTTTCACTCAATGGACTAAGCAAATCTTATTTGATAATTAAGCAGTGTAATGATTTTCGCTTTAACATAAACATATAAATAGCACATATGCTTATTTATCGAAAAAATGTGAATCCGAATATTGAAAATAGATTTATTATAAGAAATATATACCCTTATGCAGGAAATGTACAAGAAATTTTATCGTCTTCACTGTCAAGGAATTTAACAATAACCATGATTCATATCTATAACTACGCACAAAAGTTTGCTTTGTGTGAAAGTAATTTCCTCCATTCTATTATGAAAAGTTGTCTTTTTCTTCCTCTTAAGTCTCTTTGCGTATGCGGAGCGCATTCCAAAGAGCAAAATTCGATCACTGCAAGTTCTCTGAACAAACCACTCACGACCCGGGATAAATGCAGGAAAAGTTGCAGTGGCCTGCTAAATTGTTTACCCCACTTCTGCAAGCTGTGAGAAAATTTGGATATAAATAAATCTGAAACGCAGCGAGATGTAAATCCAGTAAAGTCTGTGAACAATAATTTGCATTAGAATCCCGAAAACAGGCTAAGTATTCAAAAGAGGGTACAGGATATAGCTCATATGAAATTATGAGGATGGGGAACCTTCGCTTAATTCTTGATGCGAAGGTTCAGATAATAAAGTATGAAAGCGGGGTTATTATCTCGAGAGTTTGGATAAAAGTGTTCTCACCCTACGGTTATTAAAAATCTGTGATATTAAATATAGTTGCAGGGGTAAATCACTGTTTTGTATAAATCGAGGTATGTCTTTAAGGGAAGAAACTGAGATCCGGCAATCTTTGCTTTTATTTCACTTCTTATATTATTCTAATAGAGCAATATATATATATATGTAAAGAATTGGCCTTACGCCATTCTTTGTTGGAATAATTGACGCAAATCCATTGGAGTTCTAGGTTAAATAGTTTATTTCAAGTTCAGACAGAGGGCAGGAGTCGGGCCGGCGACCTTATTCGTTCCGTGGCTATCTTACATCGCAGTCTAAAGGCTCGAAGCTAAGCTTTACGTTCCAAACTCCTAAAAAGCTAAGCGCGAAGTGAAGACGAAGCTCTCGAAATTTCCGTGCTCTTGCTTAAATACTCCTTAGTTACTACACCTGCTGGCAGGGTGCAGCACGATCACGAAGGCGTTACTCTCAAATGTAATTAGTTAACTAGATTGTCAATCAAGAAATGAGAAACACCTGCTTACCCAGGAGTTCTAAAAGCACGTAGTAATGAAAACCACAGAAAACCGAGAATACTGCTGAATAAACAATTTTCTACTTATGGAACTTCAAAAAACGTCTCTGAGCGTAATATTTGTGTGGCCGAGAAACAAACTTTACAGTAAGAGTAAAAGATTAAAGAAGGATTTTTCAAATAACATTAAATTAAATTAGGTTAAATTAGAAAAGTTTATTTTATTATTACATATCCCCCCCCTCCAAGCGGAGGGCAACCGGCTTGCCTGCAAGTCGGTGGCACTCAACCCGAACGAAGCAAGAAAGAAATTTTGAACTGTGATTTTTTTTTTTTTTTTTTTTTTTTTTTTTTAACTCTGAATGTAGACTTGAGATCACCAGCCTTCTCCGCATACACAATTTCTCAAAATACAGTTATGACATGAAAAAATATGCAATACAAAATAATACTTATAATAGCACTAGTAGTTGTAAATTTTTAGTATATTAACGCGCAAGGGTAACAATAAGGGTAACAATAGGGGTAACAATAAGGGTCAAGTAAGGGAACCTTATATAAACAATCATTAGTTCTCTTGAGCCTCTATTTCATTGTCCAAAGTTTAGTGTTTATACCTGTTATAATGTCCACAGTCATTGACACAAGAAAAGCGAAAGTACTTGAGGCTCTGATGGTAGATTGTAATATATGTAAGCACATTGAATTAGATGCATCTGCAGATTATTATTTTTCTGAGTTAATTAATAAAATATATCATAATCAAATAAGTAAACACTATACAAAACACATACTGGATTTTAATCATAAAAATAAAACTAATATAATTTCACTAAAGTATAAAGAATCGAACTATTCGTGCATAGTAACGTATATACAACACTATAAAATATCACCTAATATCTGGAAATAGTTTTGGGAATAATTTTCCAAATGAAGTGACCAATACATTATAACAATTAAATGCAACAAAATAATATAACAACATGACAATAAGATATGACTATATTTACAACATAGTGATTCTTGGCAATATGGGTAAATACAAATGTAAACAAGAGAAAAAATTGTGTGATATATACAGTGTTTAATGTAAAAATGTTGAAAATTAAAATTGAATTGAGAAAAAACCACAGCTGTACAGTAGCATTACCCCGTACAGGGTGGTATAATTTTGTTAGCATTTTAAGTTTGCTCAAACTTACACTCTTCACAAAGGTCTATTCATGGTATAGTTTAAATTTTTGTGGATTATTATAATATCTTAGTTTAGATGAATGCACAATCTCGGAATCTCTTTTAAAATGAGGACTAGGTTTATCAATTTCAAAGTTTACTTCAGAAAGTTGTTGTATTATTTTATATGGACCTGAATAGGGTGGACTTAATTTACGTGTATTAGGATATTCAAATTCTTCGTATATTACTTCATCACCAACTTTAAATTTTACAGGGAGAAAGTGAGCATCATATCTGATTTTGTTTTTGTTATGATATTGTATAGTTCTTTCCTTAGCTACTTTACGTGCTTCATCAAGAGGTGGATAATAATTATTGTTTGGCAATAATGGATCATAAGGTAAAGTTCCATACATTAAATAACTTGGTGAAAACAGTGTAACAGAATGTGGAGTTATGTTATATTGATTTAAAACTTCTTCTAGTAATTTAGTCCATGGTACTCTAGTTGATGAAGCGTTAACTTTGCATTTTAACCTTGTGACAATAGTCTGATTCAGGCGTTCCACTTTCCCATTCGTTTGTGGGTGATGACTGCATGTCATTAAATGTTTTACATTATAATTACGAAGAAATTTTTTAAATCTTGAAGAAGTAAAGGCTGCATTTCTGTCAGTTAATAATTTTTCTGGAACTTGAATTTGAAATATCTGTTTTAAACAGTTTGTATAAGTTTCTGTTGTGACACTTTTAGATGGAAACCCCCACACATGACGAGTTGCATGGTCTGTGACCAAATGCAAATACTTTTTAGTAGAATTATAGTAATTAAACCCACCAACTGTGTCCAATGAGAGGCATTCAAAAGGTTTATCCGTTGGGGGTACTTGCTGCAATAATCCAAATCTTTTTTGTTTACATTTTTTGTTTATTTGGCATGTGTGACAATGTTTGACATAATTTTCAATATCTGTATTAATATGAGGCCAATAATATTGAGGTGTAATTAAATTTACCATTTTGTATATTCCTGGATGTCCAAATTGGTTATGAGTCTTCTCGAGCAGTGGTAATCTTAAAGACATAGGTACATAAATCTTATACAGTCCTTTTTTCTTAATTACAATAACATCATTTACTTCAATTAAGTTTTTACCATTTACTATGACATTTTCTTTCTTTTGAGTTTCTTTAATTTCATTTACATCAAGAAGGTGGACATGGTGCGAAATATGTTCCACAGCAGGTGACCGGGACAGCATATCAGCTTCAATATTAGTGGAGCCCTTTAGATATTTAATTTCATAATCAAACATACTAAGTTTTAATGACCAGCGGAAAAGACGCCCCCTTAAATTTTTAACATTTTTTAGCCAGGTTAAAGCCGCATGGTCAGTATGTATGATGAATTTTTGCCCATGTAAATAATGATAAAATTTGTCCAAGGCATCCACAATAGCCAAACACTCTAATTCGGTAATAGCATAATTCTGTTCATAACTTCTTAAGTTACGCGAATGATATGCCACTGGGTGTAAAACTCCCTTTTCATTTTCCTGCTTCAGAACACAACCCACTCCATGACTTGAAGCATCAACAAAGAGATGACAGGGACTTCTTGGGTCATAAAGCCTTAAAATTGGCTTTTGAATCAATGCACTTTTTAATTTTTGAAAAGCATCTTCACAACTTTGATCCCAAACATAGGGGACATTTTTCTTAAGTAGATTATTTAATGGTGCCCTGGTCTTAGCATATTGAGGAATGAACCTCCCATAAACATTAATAGACCCAAGAACTCTCTGTAGCTCTTTTACATTGGTCGGTTGTTTCAACTTAGTAATAGCTTCAATGTTTGGATTATCAGGAGTGATGCAACCATTAGAGACTTCATATCCAAGGAAATTAATTTTAGTTTTACTAAAAGTGCATTTAGATAACTTCAGCTTTAAATTTTCTTTAACACAAATGTCAAATAATATTTGTAAATGATGTAGGTGTTCTTCTTGAGATTGAGAAAAAACAATAATATCATCAAAATAATTACATGCAAAATCAATTTTGTATTTATTTAGAATTCTTCTTATGGTACGATTAAATATTGCTGGCGCTGTGCGCAATCCGAAGGGTAGAACTTCCCATTCAAATAACCCAAATGTGGTAGCAAAAGCCAATTTTTCAGTATCTCGGGGATGTATGGGCACATGCCAATATCCACTTGCGAGATCTAGTGTGGAAAAGAATTCTGATTTTGCTAATTTATCAAGAAGAGTATCAATTCTAGGTAATGGTTCTGCGTCTGTTTTCATAATAGCATTAAGTTTACGAAAGTCAACACAAAGACGTGTTTTCTTTCCTTCCTCTCTCTTAAGCACCAAAGTGACGGGTGCCGAGTAAGGGGAGTGGCTTTCTTTAATTAAACCGGCTTCTAATAAATTTTGAATTTGTTCTCTTATTTCACTTTCCTCCTTAGGGGAGGTTCTATAAGCTCTTAGTGCAATTGGTAATTCAGATGTCAAATGAACTCTTTGTGGTTCCATGTTAATTTTACCTACATCATATTTTGTTTTTGCGAAAATTTTGACATATTTAGCTAAGAGAGCAGGAAGTTCACTTTTATTGGCTAACTGAAGATTTTGATTATTTTCCTCAGTGGCTGGAGTAAAATCAAGCTCTATAGCTTCATCCTGATCGATTTGTATCTTACTGAGGAAGTCATCACTCATATCATATGATACGAATTCATTATCACAATTTGGATACACATTATTTGGATTACTTTCGTTATAATAATTATCTTGACAAACCTCATTTTGATTACTTTCATTACAATAAATATCTTGATAAACCTCATTTTGATTACTTTCATTACAATAATCACTGTCTGGAACTAAATGCAAGGCCTTTTCTGTGGAAATATCATCTTGAAGTGACATTAGTAAAATATTTTTTCCCATTTGCGAAATTTCATTTTTTGTACAGTCTATATTTAGTTTAAAATCACAACAATGTGGTAGACCAATTAAGACATAAGGTAAGTTATTGTTTACAACATACATTTCTACAGTTCGTGTAATACCACCAAGGGTCAAATCTACAAGGCATTTTTCTCTTAGTTTTAAAATACCTTGAGTTTGAGCAGCATTGATCCCATATTTATCATATTGAGTTTGAATGTGATGTTTCTTAACAGTATGTTTTGGACAAATTGTTATGCTACTTCCGGTGTCAATTAAACAAGGTATAGCTTCAGTTTCATGTACTTTTCTAACTACTTTTTGAGTTTGTTTATGTTTGTATCCATTTTGAATAAGTTGCCCGGGCAAAATTAATTGTTCAAAAGAGTTAGTTGTACTCTCCACTGAGCTACATGTGTTGTGATATTCTGAAGTAGTGGTCTCTTGACTGTTATTGTTTGTTAGTATGCTAACAATCTGTTGTTGAGTGACAGTTGACTTTTTAAGAGGACAGTCCTTATGCCAATGAAAAACATTAGGAATATTGTAACTTTGGCATATTTTGCAAGGGGATGGTGGTAAGTATTCATGAAAATGTACATTGGTATTGGTATTCTGAGTATTTGGCCTCGGTCCCCTGGGTACGTATGTACTATTATTAGAGGGATATGATCTAGGCAGGTTATTTGCATTCGGATACCTATAGTTCCAGGGTTTTGCTGAGTTTGAAGCATTGGGTTGAGATTCATTATTTGGTCTCATGGGTCGCCACTGGCGAAAGCCCTGGGAGCTTGGTTGGAAATGTGTTGGAGGTTGATGTCCTTTGTCTACTATCTGTATTTTGTTTAGTTTGTGTACCAAGTACCTCCATTCGGTTGTTGTCTTAGGAGAATTTACTACAACAAGTTGTTTCAATTCCTTGGGTAGCCCGTCTGTTAATCCATCTAACAATAATTTTGGTTCCAGTTCCAAAGCTCTTCCTACCTGTAATTTTTTGTGGTAATATTCGGAAACATTTTCTCCTATTCTGAAAACAATATTTGAAAAATCACTAAGGGATGGTTCTTCCGGGGTAGTAAATTCCTCATGGAATAATTGCACTAACTCCTCCCAATGTAGGACATTTAAATTATTGTTAACAAATAAAGTAATTGCCTTTCCCTTAATGAACTTGTGTATATTTTTTATTTTCCATACATTATCCAAGTTTTCATCATTGCAATAACCCTCAAAATAAACAACCCAATTCTTCCATTCCATTCCTGACTCGGGGACAAAAGGAATTATTTCTGAAGCTCTGTCATAATTTTGTGTTTCTCTCCTTTCGGGTATTATGGATGACAGTTCTTTTGACTTTTTTAGCTGCTGAGAATTCCCATTACGATTTACTAATTCTGACGAAGAGGCTAATCGACTCGTTTTTGCAGATTCCTTATTACTATAATTTTTTTCCGAGGTTTGGGTTTTGTCACCGTCAGCTATATTTTCAGCATCCTCTATATCACTGTTTATAGTAAAGGTTTCACTGTAAGTCTCCAAATCCCTGAAGGTGCATAGGAGCTTACGTGCTGTCTCCTCTTCTGAATCCGAAGGTTCTAATTGAAAAAAATTAGCAATTCTGAGTAATTTAATTTTATTAAAATTATCAATAACATATTTTAACTTTCGTTCAAATTCTGCATCCCCAGTTTCAAATTGGAATCCCTCAAATTCCCTTAAATTAGATCGATTTCTCTTCTGCTTATCTGTTTCAAAAATAAAAGAATGTACTAATTTAATTGTGTCTGACTTAGCTGATTGAATGGCTACTTTAATTTGGGGAATGTCTACCAACTTCATCTTCACTTTATTACAATAAAAATTTAAAGTTATAGAACTTAAAAATTATCATCACTTTTTATATAATATACACTTTAATGGCATTTTTATATTAATTTTCAAACTTATAAATAGTATCATATATAACTATCATAACCCGTTATTATATTTATATTTTCAGCATAGATATTAAATTACTAACACATCACTATCATTAATAGAGAGAGAAACACCTTACCTTGCATCTTCACAAAATAAATTTTAAAAAAAACACACTAATATTTCTTCTACAAATGAACAATCTTCTTTTACCTTGAGTTCCACAAAAAAAAGTGTAATTTTTGCAATTGTGAATGGTTTCCCGCCAAAATTTAAGTTCGCCGTCGGTCAATGTCCGGAACATCGGCTTCCACCGGGCGAGATCGTTCATCCTTGCCGGACGCACTGTTCTGGGATACGGGGAAGTACAATCGTGTTTCAATGATGACAGCGAGCGACGTCGGTACTAACTACTGCACGGAAATAAATCTAATAGCACCATGGTCTCCAAAAAATTCCAGATGGTACTTCATAAGCTGTTTTATGCACTGCGATAAGCGAAAACCGCTCTTGGTACACAAATTGAAATAAACTAATAGCACCATGGTCTCCAAAAATTCCAGATGGTACTTCATAAGCTGTTTTACGCACTGCGATAAGCGAAAACGCTGTGGCTTTTGTAAAAATTTCAGAAAAAAATCTTAAACATGGATCTGAGCTGCAAGATTTTTCGAAGAGTGACACGCTTTGCGGAAATTTCCGATTTTTAAGAATTTTTTCTAAAAGTTTTGAAACTGATACAGATTGGCCTGTCTTCGCAGTTTGTAATACAGCTTGTAAAGAGACAGTTTCAAAATTTTCAAGTGCCTGGCATAATTAGTTTATTTGTAATTATGTACCAAAATCACATGATTTTTTCGAATAACACCGTTAAGAATAACCTCAAAGAAATTTACCAAGCTCTTTTAGAGATAACGGAAGATAATTCCGTTGTCGATTAAGACATCGAAAGCAGGGTACAAGCAGATAATTAAATAACGAAATTATTTTCATTTAAATTTATTTGTTCAATTAACATATGGTACGAAATTTTAAGCCATATTAATGTAATAAGCAAGACGATTCAAAATCTCACGAATTGCATTCAAACCGTTATACAAAATCTTGATTCTGTTTTACAAGTATTTCAAAGAGCAACGGAGTGATGATATGCTTGAAAATTTCACATCGTCTTCAATGAAAATAGCAACTAACCTAAATGTTGAAAGCTCTTTCCCCGAAATTCGAAGAAGAAATGGGAAAAGAATGTTTGAATATGAAGCACCAGATAAAGCTATTAACGATGGAAAAGAAAATTTTAAAGTGAATTTCTTTTTCAAAATTTTAGATACCGCAATTACGTTCCTGTTGATCAAAGAACATAATGACGATTTTAAACTCATCCACAATATAAATAAACTAAGAGAATTTGAAGATGAAGATTTATTAAATATGTGTCAGAGTTTGCATCTGAAACTTAGTGGCGAAAAAAATTCTGAAAGCGATATTGATGGGAAGACCTCGCTTGAAGAACTGAAATTGCTTCAATGATTTATTAAAGGCAATATGACTCCAACTGATGTACTTAATTATTTATATAAGCGTGTTTTAACAGAAAAACTTCCAAATGTCACTGTGGTACAGAGAATTTATTTGACGTTACCCTGTAGCCTCCGGGGAAAGAACTTTTGCGAAATAAAAAATAATAAAAACTATTTACGCTCAACTATGTCTGAAGAACGACTTAGACTTATCGATGATTTCCATTGAAAACGAAATTTTGGATAAATTAGATATAAAAAACTTAATTAAGAATTTTGTTGCAATGAAAGCACAAAAAGTAAATATTTAGTTATAACACCTGTTTTTTATGATATTTGTGAAAAATTTATTTAATTTTAATGGACTTCTTTTTTGAGTATTTGATAATTTTAATGTGATAATAAACATGTTATATGCAATGCTACGAATATTTGTTTTTGTTTTCTATTTATTGATAACTAGCTGCTACCCGCGACTTCGTCCGCGTCGGCTTTAGAGTGAGGTCCCAAAAGAAATGAAGCATACGTGAATAACACATATATTTGCGACAAAAGAAACTGCATTTAAATATTGTTTGCTTTTTACTTATTTTATATGAAGTATAATGCATGGTAGTATACTTCATTTAAAATAAGAGAGTAAGCAGAGTTACTAAATTTAGATTTTTTTTAGGCATTTGGCGAATACAGTTACGACAGTATTTGCTAACTGTTTTTGTTGTTCTTGTGAAAGAAATTTTTATGCTATAGCATGAATTTTAGCCTACGTTAATCAGGAATAGTGCAGCTTTCTAATAGCGAAAAAGTTTTAGAATCGGTTCTATAGTTACAGAGATACCCAGAGAGCGTAATGTATTAGAATTATTTTGAGTGTTCCTGTAAAGGAACTATTTGCACTACATGCATGAATTTTAGCCTATAATTTCATTCATGCATGAATTTTAGTTTCAAGAATAGTGTAGCTTACTAACAGTGAAAAAAGTTTTGGAATCGGTTCAGTACTTACAGAGATACACATAGAGTGTGATGTAATTCTTATGAGTATCCCTGTAAAAGAACTATTTGTGATATATGCATAAAAGGTAGCCTATAACACTCAGGGTCCCATCAGTGTCTAAGAAGTTCTACTCTCAAAACTGGAAGGCTGGAGGTGCCAGTTTCAACCCCTGGTCGAGCCTGTCGACCTAGCCGCTCGCAGTTTTCCGCGGTTTTCTCCAAAACCTCGCCTAAATACGGGCTAGGATCCCTTTGAAAGTTCCCCACAGAGGAATTCCCCATATAGGCCTAGGACCCTAGTGCAGTCAATCGGTCTTAATCCACAAACAAACAAACAATAATACTCAGGAATAGTGTAATTAAGTTTTAGTATCGGTTTGGTAGCTATAAAATTTCCATAGAGAGCAATACATTAGAATTATTTTGAATGTTTTTGTAAAAGAATTATTTATGCTATATGCTTGAAAGGTTGCCTGTATGTTAATCCAAGGCATAAGCTATCTTTATTACGAATTTTTCCAAATCCGTTCAGCAATTTGTGTGTGATTCAGTCAAAAACATCTAAACACACAAACGTACACATTTTTTAATGACTGTCATTTTATCTCTCAATACCCTTATTGAAAAATGTGTCCCAAAAATGCGACATAATAAAGCGACATAATTTTACATGTATTTAAATACTGTTAGTTCACAACAGCTTTAATATCGAGATTACAGCAATCTTTAGTCTCTATATTGTTACACTATTTCGTAAGCTATAGAATATGCTCCACATGTCTTTTTTACATATATTCAAATATTATTAGTTCACAACAGCTTTAATCTATTGTTACAATATTTCGTAAGCTGTAGAATATGCACCACATGTATTTTTCTATAAATAGGTTACACTCATAAAAATTTCAACATAGGGTTACCAGGCGAAATACGCGAAAGATGAGCGATAAAATGACAAGTCAATTAATATAGTTTTAATATGGCAATAATAAAACTAAAAAATTAGGGGGGTTCAGGGGGATCTCCCCCTGACGAGGCCCTAACAGCCGAGTTTTTATATTATTGGTAGGATTTGGAAATTTATGAAGTTTAAGAAACACATTTGGACTTTCCTTTCTAATGCTTTTTAATTTGGCGTAAAATCAACATAATTTCCATACCATTTCATGTTTTTCAAATGCATGTTTATCTGAAAATAGAATTTCAGCTTTATTTCAAAAGCATAAATCATTTTGTGCGGGGGATAAAACGGTTTTTAATTAATAATTAGAAAAGTGTGTAAAATTTCAACATTCTGAGCCTCTGGTGCACAGTCATGGGCTTCTATGCTCAAATTTTCAAAGCTCTGCTTTCTGTAGATTTGTCTGGAGAACATTCATTTTTATTATTATTGATAGATTTGGCATAAAACTGGCATAATTTCCGTGGAATTTAATGTTTTTCAGATGCACGCACGTGCTTCTTTATTGAAGCAATAGCATTCTTTTTAGCTCAAAACATGAATCATTTGATTGATACGGGCGAAACTCGCCAAGCATGGCAACGTAAAAACGGTTTTTAATTAATAAGTAAAAAAGTAATTAAAAATCTAAAATTCTAAGTAGCCTATAACCATCTCCAGGGTCCCATCTATGTGTAAACCAAAATGCATCCTAATCGATTCAGCGGTTTAGGCGTGATAGCGTCATAAACAAACAAACAAACTCACTTTCGCATTTATAATATTAGTTACGATATAAACAAATGCTACCTACGTTATAGACATATATATGGAAATTTTAGCTATATATATATGTGAAAATTTAAAACCAGTATTAATTTTAGGAGACGGGGGGAGGGGGCGCCAAAAAAGTAGTTTGCACAAAGGCGCAATCCACCCTAGGAGCGGCCCTGGACGTCGGTACTGCACGGGAAGACATCGGCGACACATCGCACCATGGAGAGAGGATCAAACGCCTGTTGGGAGGCACCGGAGGGTTGTCGTCCGCGCTGAATCACTGGTTCCTCATGTTCGCTCCTCGGAGAATACGGAAGAAAGGCTGTTTTGCTCTGCTCGTGCTCTGTCGTCTGCCTGGGAAGCATGCGGCGAAAAGAAAGTTGGGTCCTTTCCGCAGCCAGTCCGACTCCGCCAGACGAGATGTCGGCGTCTGTCCGCGTAAGTGAACTCCTCGCGATTTCTCCTCCACGCAGAAACTGTCCTGCCGGCTTCTGTAAAGAATTGGCCTTACGCCATTCTTTGTTGGAATAATTGACGCAAATCCATTGGAGTTCTAGGTTAAATAGTTTATTTCAAGTTCAGACAGAGGGCAGGAGTCGGGCCGGCGACCTTATTCGTTCCGTGGCTATCTTACATCGCAGTCTAAAGGCTCGAAGCTAAGCTTTACGTTCCAAACTCCTAAAAAGCTAAGCGCGAAGTGAAGACGAAGCTCTCGAAATTTCCGTGCTCTTGCTTAAATACTCCTTAGTTACTACACCTGCTGGCAGGGTGCAGCACGATCACGAAGGCGTTACTCTCAAATGTAATTAGTTAACTAGATTGTCAATCAAGAAATGAGAAACACCTGCTTACCCAGGAGTTCTAAAAGCACGTAGTAATGAAAACCACAGAAAACCGAGAATACTGCTGAATAAACATTTTTCTACTTATGGAACTTCAAAAAACGTCTCTGAGCGTAATATTTGTGTGGCCGAGAAACAAACTTTACAGTAAGAGTAAAAGATTAAAGAAGGATTTTTCAAATAACATTAAATTAAATTAGGTTAAATTAGAAAAGTTTATTTTATTATTACATATATATAATGGATATAAATTATTAATTTTATTAAGACGCGTGGATTAATATTTCTTATGTTAGAATTCGAGCGTATTTAATTACTTTATTGAGTATTCAATGGATTATTTCAGAAAATTCGGGTAGCGAGATGATACAAGTCAATTTTACAGAAAAAAATAAACCGAGGGTTTCAATTCGAACTTTAATCTATAATTTAAATTCCTTGAATTAAAAAAATGCTTTTTAGGTTTGTGTTTATACGTGGCTTGATGAATTCTACGCTTTTCAATTTTCGGAGCAACAACTACGTAAATACCTTTTAATTTAATTTGAAATTTTCAGTTAGGAGCAATTTTCTTGCAACAAATATGAAATTTGATTTTCCTATGACGAAAATTTAGAAACTTAGTGGTTCGAGATTGTAACAATATTTACATACGGCATTTGAAAGCAGAGTTTGATAATGAGAATAGTTCAATTTAATGCATTGTTCCGAGCGGTGACTTTTAGAAATTCATCATCCAAATTTTCAGCACTGCGTGCCAGATTATGACTAATATTACAGTGGTGGACAAAATTAAGAGATGGAAAACATTTTCCCAAATATCTCGAAAAATACTGGAGGGATGTAAATGAAATTATGTATCAATATATTTTATTATATGAACATAAAATTATACAAAACAACAATTAAAATGCCATTTATTAGCATGAGTAATGGAAAAGAGTCCAATGAGGTCCATTCTTCAGGTTGAGAAATAGCAGTGAAAATTCAGCCAGTACTATGTGTGGTCGCCTCTGACAGACTCACAGCATGCACAACGAGGAAACATGCCATAGCGGCCAACCGTTCCGTTTCTATCGGAACATTTGCCACCACTATTATTGAATAGTTTTCTTTTAAATGAAAAATATGGACTTATTCTAATGTTCAATTGCTAAGGAAAAATTAGTCGCGGGAAATGTTCCGATAAAAATGGAACGGTTGGCAGCCATCTATGGTCATGCTGTTAAGAAGTCATTTCAGGAGTGCTAGTGGAAGTCGTACAAACACGTCCTCCAAAGCAATATTTAATCCTGGATCGTCCTCGGTGGGGATTTGCGTGTTGCAACTGCCCTCCCAAGAGCATTCCAAGCGGATATTCAGTACTATTAAGATCAAGAGATTTCGCTGGCTAATCCATTCGCTAAGTATCCTCACTTTCCCGATATTCATCAACCAGCCAAGCCCGATGTGGCTGTGCATTGTTATCCATAAAAATGAGCTGATGGCCAACAGCACCTTTAAATAATCACACATAGAGCTGTAGTATCTCATAACTGTACCACTGGGCATTCACGGAGCCAGCGTCAAACGTATGGAGGAGTGTGCAATTATCTTGAATAATCCCTGCCCACACCATCACTCCAATACCACCATATGTCCCTTTCCTTCATTGCTCAAAACAATTAAAGGATATTGTAAGTTTTATATAAAATAAAGATATAAGCGAAGTTTTTTTTTGCAGAAAGTGGAAGAACAGAATCACAAATGCAAATTTTTCTCATTTTCAAACTATGGAGTATGCTAATTTTGAGTTCGACGTCAAAAACGTCGCTTCAGCGGCAGCGAATGAAATTGGACTTTCACTGAATAAGAGACAATGAAGAAAACGATAATCGGCATTCAGTGACAGCTTTGTTTCGATGAGTACGATGTCTCAGCAAAGTTATTTAACCGATTCAGAAGCTTGGAGAGTTCTCGGTAGGTTAGAAGGGGGCCAAACTCAAGCCGAAGTAGCGCAAGCCATTGGAGTGTCACAAAGTGTGATTTCCAGGATCTGGAACCGGTTTTTGGCGACTGGAAGTGCAGGCCGAAGACCAGGCCAAGGTCGTAGACGGGCAACAACGCCCAATGAATATCGTTATTTAGTGTTAACGGCTCGGAGACACCGGAATATGAACGCTACTCTTCTCCAACAACACCTTTGCTCGGCTACTGGCACCACGGTTTGAACTCAGACTGTCCGAAACCGGCTCCATGGTGTAGGATGTATGCTCGCCGACCGATGGTATGTCTTAGACTAACACCAAGGCCTCGTCGCGACCGCAGGGAGTGGGCAACAGAGCATGTGAACTGGAGGAGAAATGAATGGAGCAATGTTCTTTTTTCTGACGAGTCCCGTTTTTCAGTTCATCCTGATAATAGGCGTATTTTCATCTGGAGGGACCGTGGCAGTAGGAATAATCCTGCGTTCGTTCACGAAAGTGTCAGCTTTGGCGGTGGGGGAGTGTTGGTGTATGGTGGCATCTCCATTGACGGGCGCACAGACCTCTTCATCATTCGAGATCGACCTCTGACTGGTCGCCGATATAGGGATGAGATCCTCTGACCTATTGTAGTCCCTTACGCTGCAGCAATCGGAGATGACTTCATTTTAATGGACGATAACTGCAGGCCACATCGTGCTAACCTGTTGGAGTATTTCCTTTTCGAGGAAGAATCGTACGAATGGAATGGCCAGCGTGTTCTCCAGACATGAATCCAATAGAGCACGTTTGGGACGCTCTAGGAAGATGAGTTGCTGGCCGCTAACCACCCCCACAAACTCTCCAAGAACTGGAAAGAGCTCTTCTGGAAGAGTGGGACAGAATACCCCAACTCGTGATTAATAGCCTCATTGACTCCATGCCTCAAAGGTGTTCAACGTTGCTGGCTATCCGTGGAAACCATACCCCCTACTGAGAATGATTTCCTTTGAAGAAGACACCTTTTCTTATTCTTTTTTTCTCATATGTACAAATTATGTTTTTTTTCCTTTTCTACACAAATGCGCAATAAAATGCATTTTTTTCTGCCAAACATGTGTAATTTATTCTCATATAACCTACTACGTCTGTAGACCATGTATCAATCAGCTGAAAAGTTTCTCAGCCACAAGATCCACCTAAAACCGCAATATCCTTTAATTGTTTTGAGCAGTGTAGTATGAGGTCCTATGTTCCCTCCATACGACAACTTGCGGGATGAGTCCACATTCAATCAAAGATGAGCCCATGACTGACTATGGACTTCTCCGTGAAGACATCATTAGCTCATTGAAGATGTGTCAAACATTGGTTTTGTTTGCACTTTTGTAAACGCTTTGTTTTTGTGGCAGTGAGCAGGATGCAAGTAGACGACTTTTGGTATCAATTCCTGTTTCATGGAGTCTTCTGGCAGCTGTCTTCCTTGAAACTGGTGTTCCTGGCTCAGCAGCGAGGTCACGAGAATGTAGTGTTGATGTAGACGTTCTCTGGCGCTTGACTGAAAGTACCGAATACCTGTAAACACTGACTGTTGTGACTCTCGGGGGGCATTATCATCGTCTTCAGGCCACTTCACCACTGTTTAAAAAATGCGTCAACAAATTAGAGGCGTCACAAGGTGTTACATATAGTTCTCTTACAGCCTGCCCTGCTAGGGAATGACCTGCCTCAATCCTACGGACAATTTACTATCTCATACCTTCGTCTAAGCAGCAATGTGAATCAGCAAAAAGCTCCAAGATCATTAAAAGGCCGTAAAAATCACTACTGTATTGCAGAGTGGAATTATCTGAGCAGTTGAACGTGGACGCTTGAAGCACCTTCAGGCGTAGGGCACACGAATACGTAATCTTATCTCACCGACACACTGATATTATATGGCAAACAGCTGTCCCGGTTTTGTGTGATTTTTTAGGATAAATGTGGGATGTGCTTTCCATTTCTTAATTTTGTCGACTAGTGTATTTTTGGGTATTTTAAACCATTCTGACTCATTGGAAGTATGCAATTTATGCATTTTATTTTCTAAAGTTCTTTAAACAGCTCAGTGATTGAAAAATGGCACGATTGGCGAAAAAAAGCGCGTTATAATTTATAACTAAATAAACGGTCCACACACTAAAAAACACCAGTTTTGTTCTTTCACATTTATTTAACACACTTTCACATTTATTTAAATACACAGAGCTGCCACACGCAGCTAGTCCTGTTGGCACACATAACTCACTCTCTTTTTCGTTCTCAAAATCCACGGAACACAATTTTCTTTCGACCCAACCATCAATAGATGGCGCTGTCAGTCCGTAAAGCGCAGCGAAACTGAACATTCCGCCCACCTTGACAGATTATTGTCAACACAATTTAAAAGCTCAGTACACAAATTCAAACAATTATTCGCACACAAAGAAAAACATATATTAAAACACTCAATGAATTAAACACTATTCGTTACAAGGCAATAAACATACTTTTGTGATTGCACACTTAAATACTCCCGATGAAGTCTTGACCACTACCACTCTCACATTATTATCCTTTCCACGAATAATCTCGATTATTCTTCCCAGCGCCCATTTACAAGGAGGCAAATTGTCCTCCTTTAGAACAACCATATCCCCCTCTTTTGCCTTATTCTTCTTAAATTTCCACTTATTTCTTTGTTGCATATTATTTAAGTAGTCAAGGCTCCATTTTTTCCAGATTAGTTCAGTATATTTTATGATTTTCTGCCATGCCTTAAGCCTACTTTCTTTCAAATTTGTTAAATCAGGCTCTATGACTGAGGTTAGCTGTCTGCCGATAAGGAAATGTGCGGGAGTGAGCACTTCTACTTCATCAGTGTCTTCCGACAAAGGAACGAGAGGTTTCGAATTGAGCATTCCCTCAATCTGTATGGTAATTGTCAGGAACTCTTCATAAGTTAATTTTAAGTTTCCAACAACTCGTTTTAAGTAGAATTTAAAAGACTTCACTCCCGTTTCCCAAAGTCCACCGAAATATGGAGCACGGGGAGGAATGAAGTGCCAACTGACTTCCTCACTGACAAGAAAATTTGAAAATTGCTCATCTTGCTCTCTAACAAGTTTCAGAAGCTTTTTTAACGCTTCATTTGCTCCCACAAAGGTTTTACCATTATCTGAATAAATTCTGGCAGCTTTACCTCTCCTGGCAAAAAAATCGTTTTAACGCAGCAATAAATGCATCACTGGAAAGATCACTTACAATTCCTAAGTGGATTGCCTTCGTCACAAAGCAAATAAAAATGCACACATAAATTTTATTTACAATTTGCTTACGCTGATATTTACACTTTATATAAAATGGGCCACAAAAATCGACCCCACACATGTTAAATGGATGATTTCTGTTCACTCTATCCACGGGAAGATTTCCCATTATTTGATCAAGAGTTACAGGTTTTGCTTTAAAGCAAGTTACACATGAGTTTACTATCTTTCTACACAATGCTCTACCTGCACAATCCAATATTTTTGCCGTAATTGATACAGCAAGTGCTGAGGGCCCGCATGTAAAAATTTTATATGAAAGCAACTTACAATTAAATTTGACAATTTATGGGCCTTAGGAAGCAGTATTGGAAATTTTTTATCAAATGACAATTTACTATATTTAAGTCTGCTCCCAACTCTAATAGCACCAGAATGGTCAATAAAAGGACATAAATTTTTTACCTGACTCTCAGAATTTACTTCACCTTTGGTCTTGAGAGATTTCAGCTCTCTCGAAAATTCAGATTCCTGCACCCATCTTAATAAAATAAGCTCTGCCTGTTTGATCTCTCTATCACTCAGGTGTCCAGAAAGTTTTTCAACACCAGGTTTAGAGTTATGCAAAAATCTAAGAATAAAACTCAAAACATGCAACACTTTAAAATACTTATTACTACAATTAAGAATATCTATAAAAAATGAATTGTTATATACAGCAAAGGAAAACTCTGTTCAGAGTTCACTTTCTTGAGTTCATTTTGCACATCGTCCCTGATGACACTTTCAGAGATTTCTCTCTGATGATACTCACTATTTTTCAGGAAACTGGGGCCACTCCACCACAGGTGACTCTCGAGCATTCTCGATGGGTTCACACCACGACTGATAAGGTCCGCGGGATTCTCCTCTGAAAAAACATGCCTCCATTGATCATGACAAGAAAGATCTTGAAATGCAGCTACACGATTGGCCACAAAGGTTTTTAACAAGGTCGGTTGCTTCTTGATCCATGACAGAACGATCATACTGTCACTCCAGTAATGTGTTTTAGTCACCTCGAATCGTAGGGCTGCCTTTACTCGTCGCATCAACTTGAGCAGCACAGCCGCACAGAGCTCCAATCTAGGCACTGTAATCTTCTTCAAAGGCGCAACTCGGGATTTGCTGGCAATAAACTTGATGGCAACCTCTCCAGAAGATGAACGAGACTTGCAGTAAACAACTGCACCGTATGCAGCCTCTGAAGCGTCAGCGAAACCGTGGAGTTCGGTTACTTCAACATCAGAAAGGGGCAAAATACATCGGCTCTTTTTTATGTTGCTAATGGACTGTAAATTGGACGCAAAGTTATTCCACTCCACATAAACGTCAGAGGGGAGCTGGTCATCCCACTGAAGATTCAAAAGCCACAATTTCTGCAAATATATCTTGGCCATAGATATCACAGGTCCCAAAAGACCCAAATTGTCAAATAACCTTGCAATTGTAGATAACACTGTTCGTTTAGTACAGTTTTTTGTGGATCTCATGGACACCTTGAAACAGAAGCAGTCATCTGACGAGTCCCAAATGACTCCCAATGTCTTTGTTTCCGAACAGGAAAAATCGTAACTAGTTCCAGTCGTGCCGAACAATTGTGGGTGGTTACCACACCATTTGTGCAATCTCATATCAGCTCGAAGTAAAATTAAAGTTAGTTGCTTTCGCAACTCGATGCATTCTGGCAAAGTTTTTGCACCTGACAGGACATCGTCAACGTAGAAATAATTAGTGACAGTAGAAGCCGCAAGAGGGAAACTGTGTCCTTCATCTCTTGCAATTTGACTTTGCTAAATTAGAGTTCGTGTTGTCAAAAAGGGCGCACTCACTATGCCGTATGTAATGGTTGATAACTCAAAAATTTTCACTGGACTTAGCTCACTGTCCTTCCAAACGATGCGTTGTAATTTTCGCTGACTGGGATTTACGTTTATCATACGATACATCTTCTCTATGTCTGCAGTGAATGCAAACGGATGTTTTCGGAAGCGCATCATTATGGATATCAAATCCTCTTGTACAACTCCTCCATTGAGTTGCAAGCTATTGAATGAAGTACCATTACTTGTTTCACTTGAAGCATTGAAAACAACACACAGCTTCGTGGACGTCTTGTCTGGCCTGTAAACGCCATGGTGTGGCATATAGTAAGAGATCTCGGGTTCTGACTCATGTGTCACATTCTTTCATACTCATTAATGAAGTCTCTATATAAGTTTAAATAAATTTGATCACGAGATAGCTTAGCTCAAAGTGAATTCAATCTCTTTAAAGCTATGCTTTTGGACTCACCTAAGCAACTGGGTTCCTCTTTAAGTGAGATTGTTACTACTTATTTTCCACTGGGTTCTCTGAAATGAGTTTGCACAAAATGTTCCTCAGCAATTTTAGCCTCAACAGATTTAGGGGTCTCTAACTCAGCGTTTTCTATTTCCCAGAACTTTCTCATAGTGCTATTGAAATCGTCATCCATTATTAACTCACAATAAATTTTTTCGTTGTCTGATTCTGTAACACTACCACTAGCCAAAATTCCAAAAACTTTATTTTGAAAAAATAACTCTGAATTTGGCGAATAGAATCTTTCTGGCCTCAATAATTGATAGAATGAGCTTGCACCTAAAAGACAATCAGTTTTTTGGGGAACCATAAAGCTATCAGCTAAATTAATATTTGAGGGGATTTGTCCCTCAACACTTAAATATTTACTCGGAGTGAAATCAGTAATTTTTTCTACAACAAGAAACTCAAACCGTTGATTAAAACTCTTGTCAAAGCTTAAAATCTCAGCATTGACGAAACTGGTAACAGTCATTGAGGAATTATTTAAACATGATATAATCACATTAATTTTTTCGTGCTTTAATCCCAATCTATTTGCGCATTCTTTAGAGATAATATCCGATTGGCTACCTACATCAAGTAATCCCCTTACAGTCTGCAAATTCCCGTACCTATCTCGAATGTAAAATTTAGCCGTACTCAACAATGTAGTTCTCTTTAGTTTATTTTGAATTGTACTAGTAGCTGAGAATGACGAATTCACTTTCTCTTTCATAACACTAGAATTTGGACAAAAAAACACTGCTATTTAGATTTAAATCAGATCTCGAGCCGTCTACCTGACTTGTCATTCTACTAGTTTCACCCTTATCAATTTCACCAGACTGCTCGTTTTCTCTAGGGAAATGAAGTAATTTATTATGTGGCCGCTTGCAGAAACAGTTTCTTGCAGAACATTTTTTAGCATTACAATTTGGTGAAAGACACTTAAAACACAAATTTTGGGCCTTTACAAAACTTATTCTATCATTGATAGACATGCTCTTGAAATTTTGACACATGAATATTGAGTGGCTATCATGACAAACAATACACCTTGAATTAACATTCGTCAGAAACACTTTAGACACACCCTTATTATAACGATTCTCAAATTTACCATTTCCAGATCTCTTTAGATCATTATTAGCTACTGATCGTGAAAATGAACTACACTCTACTTTAGTTCCAGTTTTGGAAGCTAAGAATAAATCGCACTCTCTGTCCAACTCCTGTGGCGAAAGGAAAGATTCCCCTTGTTTAATACTTATATAACTTTTCAATTCCTGGGGGAGGGAGCTAAATATTTGATCAGCAACAATCAACTCACACAACTCACAAAACTCCTTTACTTTACGAAGTTGAATATAATGCTCAAAAACCGAACTAACTTTCGATGGAAATTGCACATAATTTTCCGTTGGCAACTTCACAGCCCTTTTAAACTGTTTTAGACACTCCTGTGGGGTTGGTTGAAACTCCCTCAAAACAATAGATTTAAGTTTTTCATAATCACTCAACTCCTCCTCTTTTACATGCACCATTAAATTACCAACTCTATCTCCCAAGATGTTTAGCAGAATTTCCGCTTTAAACTTGTCACAAACACCTTTTATTCTGAAAGCCTTCTCGAGCGAATTAAAAAGGAGATTAAAGCACTCAACATTTCTAGGAACTGGAATCGTCAATATTTTAACACTCTTGATTAAACTCTCTAAATCAAAACTCGACACATCATCAGTAAGCGATTTGTTCTCAGAACAGGCTGTTTTAATTTTTAATAATTCCAATTCCTTTTCCAAACGCAAAAGCGAAAGCTTTTCGATTTCCAACTTTTGATCATTTAAAATTTTTTCGCTTTCCGCCCGATCAGCTTTCTTACGCTTATCCTCTAAAATATATTCAATTGTGTTCTTCACTAGTTCGATATTTTCATTATATATCTTACTGGTTTCAATAAGGCTTATCAACTCTACGACTTTCGCAGACTGCGAAAACTCAATATTTAACTCTACACACAAACCTTTTAATTCATCTTTTTTTTAAATTTGACAACGACATTTTAAATGTAGCCAAAATGTTCACTCACCCACAACATTTATTCCAAAGGAAAACAGCTTTCAATGAGAGATGTGACACATATACGCCATTAAGCACAAAAACGCCATTAATCACAATGTAGTTTCGCTTCACGAACAATATTCCACATTCATCACAACTTTTTAAATCTTACATCGATAGATCGCGGTTGGGCTCCGGCTCGACGGACCAACATATGAACGGTCCACACACTAAAAAACACCAGTTTTGTTCTTTCACATTTATTTAACACACTTTCACATTTATTTAAATACACAGAGCTGCCACACGCAGCTAGTCCTGTTGGCACACATAACTCACTCTCTTTTTCGTTCTCAAAATCCACGGAACACAATTTTCTTTCGACCCAACCATCAATAGATGGCGCTGTCAGTCCGTAAAGGGCAGCGAAACTGAACACCAAATACGTATACATATTGTTAAAGAAACGTGAGGAAATACATTCGTGTTTCAGAAGCTATGATTTTATGTTTCTTATTCACCTTTATCATTAAGTAACTCACTAACTATTTAAAAATTTCACAAAATCAGTATTTTGGCGTACTAAACTCAAATATGCCCCAGAGACAGTTAACGTATTGTACTGCCGTTCCACGTTCCACGGGTCCGGGAATCGATACCACGTCTGGACAAAGTTGACTCCGCTTTTCGTGTGTCTATAAAATTAGGACCAAGCTTGCTTGGGGACTAAAAAATGACAGCTTCGCGTCAGTCTGACCACCTGGCCGAGCCATATGCTTCCACGCTCTCAGCCCATGGTTGCGAAGGCGTGGTTCGGCAGAACATGCCTTAGCAGGCTTTGGGCAGCACAGGCGTGGGTGTTTGCGCCAATGTTTTGCTTTAAACTCAAATAAAATGTATGACTTCTGCGCGAAATTGCGACGAAAATCTGGATTTTGACATTTTTGACATACTAAACTCAAATATGGCACAGGGATTTAACGGTTAACACATTGTTCTTCAGTGCCGAAACTCCAGTTCTCGATTCCAGTGTTGGGCAAAGTTGACTGAGCTTTTTGAGTGGGTCGATAAAATTGGGACCAAGCTTGCTTGGGGACTAAAAAATGACAGCTTCGTGTCAGTCTGACTACCCGCCTGAGCATTATGCTTCCGCGCCTCTTAGTCCGTGGTCATGAAGGCGCGGTTGGGCGGAACATGCCTTAACAGGCTTTGGAAGCACAGACGTGGGTTGGTGTGCCAATATTTTCCTTTAAACTCAAATAGAAAGTGCGACTTATAAGAATTTCATTGAACATTTAAAAAATGGATTAATTTACCACTTCGTAACACACGTTTGCATACAATAGACATGCCACTGAACGATGACGTTTAATAAAATAAAGTTATACCGTTTTCTTAATATATTAACTAGAAGCTAAATGTCTAAAGTGTCAGAATATTTTTTGAGAGGGAGAAATACTTTTTTATAAGTAGTGTATAATATCATCAATACATTTGTTGCAATTAATATCATATTTTAAATTTATACATTTTTTTCTGAACTAAGTGTTCATAAAATGAAGAACTGCTCGAAGTGGCAAATGCACTGTTTAATGAACTTCGAAAAAACAGAATCTAAGTGTCCTCATCATAGGGAACTATGACAACTTTTCAAACTTTTCAGTATTTGAAAATAAAAGTATGTTATTTACAATTTTTATTTTATATTTTAGTCTTTCACTTTAGGATTGATGTTTCCGACGAATTTAATATACAGATAAACAGTCTAAAACTTTTTGAGCTTTGAATAATTAATATATTGACTGTATATTTTAAGTACCCATAATTATAATAAATTTAGTTGAACAAAAATACATACGCAGCAAATTAGTAAAAAAGAGTGAAATAAATCGTGCATTTTTTTCACATTCCCTTTTATATCGAAGGAAATATAGTATTTAAACCTGTTTTCTTTTTCTTCATAACACATACCATTCATACCATCATAAACCATAACTTACCATAAATCTTCACAGCTTATCAGCCATTAATCCATAAAGTAATATAGTACTTCACTGCATCTTAACTTTGCACGGAAATGAGTCCAGTAATTATATGATATCACCGATATGTGAACGGCCTCCGATAATGTCGTTACTTCTATTTCCCTTCGTAGAGACACATTAAGTATAGGAAACTGAAGATGATACAGAAATGTTATCGGGATATTCGTTAGCCGTAGCATGTTTCCTTAATGCACCCAATTGTACAGTCAATGAAAAAGTCGGAGAAATTCTCTCGTTAGGAAAAAATAGAAATTTCCCTTACGTACACTTTCTCTGTAATGCTAAAAATTCTGGGTTTTTTTTCTTTGGTGTGATTCTTATTTATTATTTAGTATTAAGGATTCGTTTATAGAAATATAATGAAAGAAGGAAAATGTATGAACTCATACTGATAAAAATCTATTCACTATATTTCTAAATCTCTCAGAGTTTTATCTCCAAATAGTTTTTTGTTTTATGAAATATTTCAGTTTTGAACTTTTTAGATAAGTATTGTTTCATAAATTTAAATTTGATTATTGATTTTTTAAAGGACACCTGAAAAGAAAGTAATGTACTCAGCTTATACCGTGTCTGACGAGATATACCGGCTAAGGTGCTAGCATTTTAGTCACACCCCTTTTCACTCGAAAATTCATGTGACCAAGGGGTTGTGAATATCTTTGTCTCAGATAGTCGCACTAAAATGGACACACACCCTTATTCGAGTGCAAAAGGGGTGTGACCAAAATGACAGTCCCGCAACTTGTATATCTCGTCAGCCACAGCTCATACATTCATGCGTGTTGATTAGACTAAATCGCAAAGTTGTTTATATTTGGCATTAATGTTTTTCATTTCCTCATTTCCAAAGCATTTAATCTGCGCAAAGGGTATAGACCCGGAGCTGGGTTACTTTCGAAAGAACCTTTTGAACGTAATTGGCTTCTTAAATTTAATCCATCCTTTCGAAAAGCAGCCGTTACTGTCTCCAATGAGAGCGTTGTTGATGAATACTGGAGCGAGCGGATCCTTAAAATTTACTGCTACTTACCCTTCCTGAGAAGACACCACAATTTAGAGCAGCACCGGAAAGGGGATCATGATTGAGTTTACACAGCTCTCCTACCTAACATTTTACCCAGCGACAGGACATACGGCTCCACAGATTTAACGTGCACGTTCACAGCATGTACACCCGAAGGTCTTTGTTCAGCCGGTATCCTTTGAACCAGCGTTGTGACCCTGCCAAACCGGGCTACAATGGCCTCCAATAAAATTGTAAAAACGGCATTACTTTAGTTAGAGTTTTACCAATATCCTAGAGATGAAGCACGACCTCTAGTTCAATAACAATTAAATCTTCTCCTGAGGTTGTTGAGAAAAATGTTGAATGTTAGTTTATCTTTACATGTTTAATCGTGGGTGAGGGATGAGGATTATTTCAGTAATCAAAATTATCGTACCTGGAAAATCATCTACGATCAATGCTATGAAAAGAATGCATCCTTAGTAATTTACTGCCATGCAGTGGGGGCTCGTGGGTTATTTAATTGGAGGTTCACAAAATTAATTTCGAAAATTAAATATGCAGATACGACGCACCTTACTAGTTAAAATATTTTTGCATTTCCAGCAATTAAAGAAAAACAATGCACGCAACTGAAAGAAAACAAGTCATTGGTCTTACATTTCGTCGCCAGGATAAGCTTTAGCAAAAATATTGTCTTAATTTTTTATTTCAATTTTTTTTCAAAGGATAATATTGAGAAATGTCATTGCTGTAGCTCCGAAACATTTATTTGACTCCCATCTTAATTATTAACACTAGTTCGTAAAAAATACTTTAGTGGAAAATCATAAAAATAAAGAAAATTGTAAGGAAAAAAAATGGATTAACTAACCGAACACAACAAACCAAGAGAGAATCCGGAGGAAATAATGGCAAATATCTGCTGTGAGCACTGTAAAATTGTGCGAACGGAAGCGCCTCGCTTCTCTCGCAACTGTCTCGGCGTCTTTCCTCAGAGACCGGTTGAAAGGCCACTCGTTCGATCGCACGTGCGAGCGACGAAAGACTATGTTGTAGAAACCTACGATACAGTGCGTTAGCTATAATAAACGCATTTAATAATAGTGGGGGTAGGGGGAGAGTAAAACTCATGTTTAAAATTCACAAAAATATAGGACTGTACTTAATATGTTTTTTAAAATTCAATTTGTTAATGTGTTTATTCTTTAGTTTTTCCTCTGGGGGTTCACGTGCTCATGTGTTCAAATGGAGGATCCGCCACTGCTGTCATGCCTCCTTTATGTATTGGTTGCATTATTTGTCCAATCTTCATCTGTGCTAGCAGTTACCCTAGCTGTAAGTGTGGACTTCCTGAGTCATTGGTTTTATCATCATTAATATTTTTGATTGTAAATTTTATCTTTTAGCAATTGTAAATTTTGATTGTAAATTTTGTCTTTAGCTTGTCTGTACAAAACTCTTTTGGATATTTATCAACCTTAACTACACTGCTGGCCATCGTAAATGCAACACCCTGAAGGAAGCATGCAAATAATATGAAATTTACAACATGCATTAGCTGAGGTGAGATATGCAAATGATTAGAATTTCAGCGCAGACGCACATCAAGCGCGCCTGTGGCGCCACCTCAAAGCGCTATTTAAGGCTTGGAGATTTCGACGGTTTCAAGTACAGCAATTGTGTTTTTCTTGCTTTTTTTTCAAAAAAACGATAAATTATGCCTCGTAGGAAACAACGATCATCTTTTGATCAAGTATCCGAGTTTGACAGAGGAAGGATAGTGGCATACCGAGATTGTGGGTTATCTTTCAGGGAAATCGGTCGTCGTATTGGACGAAACCAAACAACTGTGATGCGGATATGTGATCGTTGGGTGCAGGAGGGTACGACGGACAGACGTGATCGACCGCATCGACCTCAGTGCACCACGTCACGTGATGACAGGCAGATTGTACGCATGGCAGTGACGGACCGCTCAGTCACATCACGAACCATATCACAGCAGATTCAGTCTGTAACGCATCATCCAGTGTCTGCGCGTACCATTCGACGTCGTTTACAGCAGAATGGTCTGTCCGCAAGACGTCCGTTGCTTTGTCTACCTCTGACGCGGAACCACAGACGTCTCCGCCGCCAATGGTGCGATGAAAGAAGGATGTGGACGACAGAATGGAATGAAATTCTCTTTACTGACGAGTCACGCTTCTGTATGCAACACCACGACGGTCAGATTCGAGTCTGGAGACACCGTGGAGAGAGGATGCTGAACATCTGCATTATGCACCGTCACACTGGTCCTGCACCGGGTATTATGGTATGGGGCGGTATCGGATATCTCTCTCGCACTCCTCTAGTACGCATTGCCGGTACTTTAACCAGCCAGCGCTACATCTCCGAGGTGTTGGAGCCAGTTGTCCTTTCTTACCTTCAGGGCTTGCCAACAGCCATATTTCAGCAGGATAATGCACGGCCACACGTGGCACGCATTGTCCAAGGGTTCTTCGTCAATCACCAGATTGAATTGCTTCCCTGGCCGGCGCGCTCTCCGGATCTTTCGCCGATAGAAAACATGTGGTCCATGGTTGCTCAACGACTGACCCAGAGTTCATCCCCAGCTGTCACACCAGATCAACTTTGGCAACGTGTGGAAGCTGCTTGGTCTGCTGTACCCCAAGAACACATTCAAAGTCTCTTTGAATCAATGCCGAGGCGTGTGGCAGCTGTGATCTCCAACAACGGCGGCTACTCTGGGTACTGATTTTGGCAGGAACCACGCTTCATAGAATGCTGTAAATTTAATCATTTGTTACTTGGTCAACATGTTATCTACACAATAAATTTTGTTGTGATATCTCTTGTTGTTGCAATTTGGGTGGCCAGCAGTGTATATACCCTGTAATTGCAATTACATATTTTAATACATTTTCTTTTGTCTCCGTCCTTTAAATTCCTAGTGCCATTTCTATTCCGCTCTCCATATCCGTTTTCATACTATTTTCTGTTTTCCTTTACACGTAGTTGATTCTTTTTTTTCTTGCCATGCCATGCTAAACTTAAAAGGATTTTCTTACAACATGTTCAATCTTCTGTATAAGCACAACTAGCTCAAAAGATGTTCAAAAGATGTCTTTTAAACGCCTTTTGAACATCTTTTGAACTAGTTCTGCTGCTAGGGCTATACATCAGCCCGACTGTCGTTACTTTGTATGTACCGGGTTATTGGGAAAGTAATGTCGTTTTCTTACATAAAACTCAAACAAATAAATTTTCAACAAGTATTGATTTACAAGCAAGCTGTGCCTAGGCGTAAGACCCGTATTTGTTAATTTTTAAAGGGATAATTTTATAAATAATACTTCTTTCCTAAAAAAAATGGACACCCTCCCCCTTTTTTCACGTCTACCCTCCATGAAGAATGATATTCGATAGTTCTGAAATCAATATTTAGACATTCGCGAGGGCTGTATTTTACAACAAGAATTTTTTAGCTATCTTTTTTCTTCTTTGAGATCACGCAGGCTATGTGAAACGAATGTTTTGGCCCCCTATACCCCATAAGTTATGAATTTTGGAAAATGCTTTCCAATCTAGCACCTACGCTAAGAAACTCACATACAAGCCGAATTTCGTATTATTATCTTCAATAGTTTTGTCTAGGAAAAATATTGCCCTACGAAAAAATGACATTACTTTCCGAACAACCCAATAAAGTGTTGCACTTTCCTAATTCTCTGCGTTACTTCTCGTTTACAATTTTTCATTGCTTTTTGGTTTGGCAAACTACGATTGCTAACTAGTATATTTTTTTCCTTCTTTTTTTAATCTATCAGACCATTTTTCTGATGCTAATGGTGTATTCTCTTCTAATCTTCTGCATAAAGACTAAACACGTGGATGAGCATACCTCAAATTCTCATTTAAAGTACAAGGTGTGTCACAATTCCCTCCCGCGTTTGGAAGGCTTATAAAAAAAAATATACGTATATTGCCAATATAACAACAAAATTTACTTTATTGAAGAAATAAATGTTACAAGTTTTATTTCAAAAAAGCCCAATATGTGAACCTTTCGTCAGATTAATTCAGTTTTGTAGGGGGGCGGGCTGGGAGGAGGGCATTTAGATTGTTCTCCAAGAAAGACAAAACTTGCAATGTTTCTTCCTCCAGTAAAGTCTTCTCCAAGAAAGAATTTTGTTTCACAATAACGGGATTCCTCGTCGATGGATTGGACGAGGTTTTGCCACGGACAATCGCCTTCTTCCGTGACCACCTCGCTCTCCTGACTTAATTCTAGGGGATTTCTTATGCGGTTACATAAAAGATTGTGTGTTCATGTGGGAAGAATCTGTCTTTAGACTTGATATCTGCCGCATCACGAAACAAGGACGGATTATTTGTACCGCCCCTCAATTGAGGTAAAAGAATTAATGTAAAAGATTCTAGTTTGCTTCCATAAAATGGATGTATATGTTAATCTTCTAACGAACAGCCCTCCCTCGACAAAAAAACAAACTAAAGGCACTCCCTCATCCCCACTCCCAAAAAAATTCCATTAATCCGTCACTGTCAAGAAAAGTTCACATATTGGATTTTTGTGAAATAAAACTTCTAACATTTCTTTCTCCTATAAAGTCAGCTTTGTTGCTCTATAGGTAATATATATTTTTTATAAGCCTTCCAAACCCGGGAGGGAGTTGTGACACACCCTACCTTCTCCAAATTATTTTAGTTTTCGACATATATCTCTTTGAGATGAGTGGACTTTAGCTCCTTCAAATAAATACGTAATTCTGACATCATTCTCTTCTTACCACTCTGTAAATTGAAGTACCGATTATGAACTTTAATTAAATAGTAAATGTTTCCATGCAAAAATAGCATGGTGTTTTAATGTGGTGATTTTATGCGCAACTTGTAACAACTATCTTTTAAACTACACTGCTCAAAACAATTAAAGGATATTGCGGTTTTAGGTGGATCTTGCGGCTGGGAAACTTTTTAGCTGATTGATACATGGTCTACAGACGTAGTAAGTTATATGAGAATAAATTACACATGTTTGGCAGAAAAAAATGCATTTTATTGCGCATTTGTGTAGAAAAGGAAAAAAACACAATTTGTACATATGAGAAAAAAAGAATAAGAAAAGGTGTCTTCTTCAAAGGAAATCATTTTCAGTAGGGGGTATGGTTTCCACGGATGGCCAGCAACGTTGAACACCTTTGAGGCATGGAGTCAATGAGGCTATTAATCACGAGTTGGGGTATTCTGTCTCACTCTTCCAGAAGAGCTCTTTCCAGTTCTTGGAGAGTTTGTGGGGGTGGTTAGCGGCCAGCAACTCGTCTTCCTAGAGCGTCCCAAACGTGCTCTATTGGATTCATGTCTGGAGAACACGCTGGACATTCCATTCGTACGATTCTTTCCTCGAAAAGGACATCCTCCACCAGGTTAGCACGATGTGGCCTGAAGTTATCGTCCATTAAAATAAAGTCATCTCCGATTGCTGCAGCGTTACGGACTACAATAAGTCTGAGGATCTCATCCCTATATCGGCGACCAGCCAGAGGTCCATCTTGAATGATGTAGAGGTCTCTGCACCCGTCAATGGAGATGCCACCGTACACCAACACTCTACCACCGCCGAAGCTGACACTTTCGTGCACGAACGCAGGATTATTCCTACTACCACGGACCCTCCAGATGAAAATACGCCTATTATCAGGATGAACTGAAAAACGGGACTCGTCAGAAAAAATAACATTTCTCCATTCATTTCCCCTCAGTTCACATGCTCTGTTGCCCACTGCCTGCGGTCGCGACGCTGCCTTGATGTTAGTCTAACACATACCATCGGTCGGCGAGCATACAGACCTACACCATGGAGCCGGTTTCGGACAGTCTGAGTTGAAACCGTGGTGCCAGTAGCCGAGCGAAGGTGTTTTTGGAGAAGAGCAGCATTCATGTTCCGGTGTCTCCGAGCCGTTAACACTAAATAACGATCTTCATTGGGCGTTTTTGCCCGTCTACGACCTTGCCCTGGTCTTCGGCCTGCACTTCCAGTCGCCAAAAACTGGTTCCAGATCCTGGAAACACGCTTGTGACACTCCAATGGCTTGCGTTACTTCGGCTTGAGTTTGGCCCCCTTCTAACCTACCGACAACTCTCCAAGCTTCTGAATCGGTTAAATGACTTCGCTGAGACATCGTACTCATCGAAACAAAGCAGTCACTAAATGTCGATCATCATTGTCTTCATTGTCTTTTATTCAGTTGAAAGTCCAATTTCATTCGCTGCCGCTGAAGCTGCGTTTTTGACGTCGAACTCAAAATTAGCGTACTCCATTCTCTTCTTCCATTTTCGGCAAAAAAATTTCGCTTATATCTTTATTTTATATAAAACTTACCATATCCGTATAATTCTTTTGAGCAGTGTATATTCAAGTTTCGTGATGTCTTTTGGATAGTCGCATGATCATTTTGACGCCAGACGTGCATCAACTTGACTTCAAAGACACCTGCTAAAATATGAAACGCTCAGTGTACGTTACTTGTACGTTATAAAGTAGTTTCTGTTTTCTGTATCATTGACTAATCGTCCATATGCAGTTCGTTACAGCAGAGGAGGTCTTATCCAATGGTTAAGTTTGTCATGCGTGTTCGGCTGTTTGGATTTTTTCTACTCTACATGGCCTCTTTATCATGTAAAACGCCCGTTTAGTGAAATATGCGGAGGAGATTAATCAAAGATATTACAGTTAAAGAAGGAAAAGCTTTATTTTTCCCTTTAGCGGTAAAATAATTGCAAACTGTGCGATGCGCTTCACTTAAAAAGTTGAATGTTGTATAAAAATATGCTTATCCTAGACCGCTTATAAAATTGTATCCCGCATCCCATTCAGATAGATTACACTCATGTCCAAATTTATATTTTCATACACAAAAAATAATGATATTCAAAAATATCCGATTAATGTGATCCATATTTGCAGGAAAGTGGGAAAAATAATGCCTTTTGGTGTTATCCAATCAGAAGGATTTCTCATATGCAAGTCTAGGCTTACATCATCTGTCGTTGAATCAAGCGCTTGCCACAAAGTGAATATCTGTTTCAATTTCTACAATTTGTAGAGTTCTCAAACCGATTTGTTATGGCTACAAAATATTATTTGGTAGAATCCTTGAAATAGCAAGTATTCGTCCGTTTAGAAGCAGAACAGATTTCTGAATATTTCAAGACACAAGCGGACAGTCTCTATGTTCTAGAAACATTTTCAAATCCATTTATCTGTTATATGAAGGCTTGGATAAAATCGAATGACGACTGCTTCTAAGGATTGATATGTGGGAATTACTGCCTGCCGTAACATTAAGACTTCTGCACTCCGTTTGAGTACAAAGATTGCAGACGTTACTGGAACTGATGTAAATCGGAAAACGTTATACAGAAGGCTTAGTGTAAAAGGCCTTCATTTCAGGAAGCCAAGGATATGTGTCTGATTTACTTCACCAAAAATACGGATCGCTTTATTTGATACAAAAGAACATCTGAACTGGAGTGTACAGTTGAAGAGTCGTGCTTTAATTTAATAGGTGATTCGAAACATGTTTATATCTGTAGGGAGTCAGGAATACGAAGTTTATTCCTCGAACATTATGGGACGTGACCGTTTCTGTAGTTGAGGTGGGATGGTATTGTGAGGAATGATAATCGACGTTTTCAACAGCAGGTCTGCGATTGGCCTGACATATCGGGGTAAAGACTTAGAGGTGCATATGAATCTGGATTTTTATTTTTATGGTGGATAATGTTCATCCAAATCGAGCAAACCTCTTAGACGAATTCATTGAAAGTGAAAAAAAGTGAGCGAGTATCGTAGCCTGCAAAGTCTCCTGATCTCAACCCAAGTGAGAATCTTATGAGACTACCTCGGACGAGAACTGCACGTAGACATCCTACTCCACAGATGTAAATACAGTAGAACCCCGATCTATCGTTCCCACATTCATCGTTTTCCCGTATTGATCGTTTTATTTCGATGGTCCCTGCACAAATTGTATTTGATTAACGTTGAAGAAACCGGCATGAATCGTTCACCAAAAAGTGTCTTCCCCGCATTCATCGATGTAAAATTTTTCTCCTGACCAAAATGAAATTAAACGTTAAATGGATCCATATGGGATGTAAACTTAAATTGCTTCTTGGTATGATTTCTTGGTTTATTGATGTTCAGATGAACACTGGTTGCGAGGATGTGTATAGCGTGAAATTTAATGATTACATTTCAATTAATCAGGACGCGGCATGCGGTATCTTAAACATGGAAGAAACGTGTGATGGTGCAAAGATTGAATTAATGGCAAAGCAGAGGATAACGTTCATCCCGATGAGGCTGAGCCTACACTAGTACGAAGCAATAACGGTATTTGAAACTGCATGAACATTTTTCTGCAAACATAAAATCACATAATATTTTATTTACTATTTAAGTGAAAATTTACTGTTTCACTGACGAAAAACTCAACAGGAAATTACTGATTTTTTAAAATAAGTATCACTTAATTTCCATCTTCTATTTATTTGTTTTACGATTTTGTTACATTTTAGTATTTGTTAGTATACAGTCATAGCGAGTATGCATTAAGATTGCTTTCTTCGTATTTTGAATTGAACCCGCATTTGTCGTTTTCCCGCATTCATCGCTTTTTCCTACGTACCCCATGAAAAACGATGAATCGATGTTCTACTGTACTTTGAACACGGCGTTGGTTTAAAAGGGGAATTTAATTCCCCAAACTGCGGTTAACAAAGTTATTGACAGCATGAGAACATGCTGTGATGCATGTGCACAATTTATGAGAAATCGCATTCCATATTAAATTCTCGAGGCGTAATTCTTTTCTGGGTTGTGACTTTTTTTCTGAACTGTCTTTGTCAGGTAATATCGCCATTTTTATTGTTTCATGCTACAATATTTATATAATATGCAACGATCTCACCTTTCATGCTTCGTATTTATGCTTTGTATTGATGTATCATAATGTTACATATTATTTCAGAAAAAGAAATTCATAAAATTATAGTACTCAGTTTCTGAGGAACCCGTAAACTTATGCATGTAAAAATAATTTTGGTCAAGTGTATAGATTTACACAAACGTGTTCATACACACACATGTGTGACTACATACGTTATTTTCGCAAATTCAATTTAAATAATGTTTTTCCTTGTGGATCTTTCACAATATTCTTTTTTTTCATTTCAAAAGTACCAACGTTCTGTATTCCCCAGTTTCTGATACTTTTTTGTTGTTGTTCTTGTTGTTTCAGAATACATTTATTTCACCTTGAGTTTTGCATAATATTTGGTTGATTTAATCTGTACCAATGAAAATTAAACATCGCTTTATATTTCCAAAAAATTATTATTTTACTGTTCAAAGTTCAAATTTAATTTATTTATATTTTCACCTTGAAAACTCTTTATTTCATAACCGTGTATAAATGGAAACAGATATAATTATTAAGTCTGTTGCGTAGCTATATTTCACTTGTGAAATGCATAAATATGTCAAGTAATGTTATAAATAAAAATGTCTAAGTTTGCATAACATTTATATAAATAGTATTTATTCATATCATATAACCCTCATTCCTTGTTTTTAACAAGCTTAAACTTACATTCAAATTTTCTATTTTATTTCCGCTTCTGAGTAATCATATAAATTTTACTAGATATGAAAATAGTTAGTTTTCACATTTTTCACTAGCGAGGATCGGAAAGTTCAAATTGATATATCCCTCACCGGAATATTTTATCCTGAGAAATAGTAATAAATCTTCAGCTTGTGTGTATAATAAATCTTCATCTTGTGTGTATAATAAATCTTCAGCTTGTGAAACCGTCAGCTTTTATTCAGCTTGTGACTCTAGTGTGACAAGACTGGAATTCCAGATCGGTCTGGATCCATCATTGCAAGGGCTGTCTTGGAAGATTTTGACATGATTACAGAAACAGACACCTCGAATGTAGTTGATAGACGTAAAATAAGAAAAGGGAGAAATAAGTTCGGACAGAATACCAACAAGGAAATGAAAGACAGCTGGAAACGCTGAAGGGATTTTGACGGAAGGAAGAATCAAACTGTTAAGCAAGGGCGCGTAGGAGGTAAGATTTACCAGAAGACAGTCCTAAAAGCATGAGTTACAATGATTAAGGAACCAGGAAACAAGTACCTTGGACACATAGTGCCAGTCTCATCATCAGCCTTGATTATTTCTCAAATGATGCTGCAATTGAGGGAAAATAAGAATATTGGCATTCATCAATTAGTAGCAATCGGGTGCAATGGGACAATCGTTAATTTTCACTGTAAAATTGGCATACTTTGCCGTTTTGAGGAAGACATCGAGAAACCTTTACAAAGCTTTATCTACCAGTTATACTCAAATGAGTTGCCATTCCAACATTTTAGGCAGCATTTAAATGGTGGAGCAAGTGGCCCTAATGCACATCCTGGTCCAATTCGAAAAGCACTGTACGGACGGTCCAGGAAATCTGTGAAAGGAAATACGGCATTTTAGACGAGACTACCTCTCTGCGACAGTTCCCTCCCCCCTCCCTCTGTGTGAGCTCTTTGGTTTCTCGTAATGCAACTATTTCATTCGGAAAAACCAGCCATTCAATATTCAAAAAAGTATTAAATTCAAGTTTTTGGATGATTGCAATCCGATCATCTGGTTAAGAAAACCTTCGACTTAAATTTCTCATCGGCATAAAAATGCCGATGGGAAATCCAAGTCGAAGCGTTTTGAAGTGATTAAGGATAATTCAAACAGATATTTCTAATACCTTTTTTTCTGGGTTGAAATAACAGGAAGACATTAGGAGAATCTGCGCAGAAAGGAAGCGCAGTAAACTGTCACTCAGATGACGTCACTGAAACGTCTCGTAAAAATGCTTATTAAACATTTTCCGTTATTTTAAAAGTAACACACCTAAGATCTTGAAAGTTTTGTGAAAACCAGTAACAGAGGTTTCCGCGGCTGTGTACAGGGAAAATAATTGAGACGGTTTAATTGTAACCCGAACAAAGTTGAGGAAATCTATGCTATCATTTGAATCCAAATGTGAATACATAATAAATACAGAGTATAACCACAATAACTGCAAGGGTAAAGAGGTAGGACGTGACCTTCACGAAGAAGGCTTGCGGGTTTACGAAATGAGTCATGCTGTGCGGACGGCTATTAGGCGTAAAATGATAATTTATACTAAAAAATTATACTTTTCGTTGCTCATCAGCATTTTCTCAGGTTTATCATTCCTTTGGAAGAACATATACATTTAAATTAAAAAAATTAATCTGCAGTCATAATTTCTAGACAAATTTTACATCTAATTTTTAATCGAAAATCAATAATAAATCAAGATAAATTTAAGTAATAATAAATTTCATAAAATAGCAACCAGAATCTTTTCTTTACAAATGTTCATTTTACGCCTACGTAAGATGACTTAAAGTGTAAGTCAGGAGGATTTCTTCTCATAGGTCTCTGTTAAGAGCTCATATAGTTAGATAGGCAAAGCAAGCAATATAGCACCGTAGCCGTGGAGAGCTCTACATTTTTTCTGAGGTTTATTTAAGTAGAAACTAAGAGCTACGTACTAAACAATTGAAATAGAAATTTTTAACTATATGGTAGAAATCTTCTATTATTCATGTACGAAATGGTAAAAGAAAGATTTTTTTTATTTTTTCAGAAGTTCTGTACACATGACCTTCCCACTATTACGCAACTTTTCAGAACTAGGACATACACAAAAATCGATTTTTTTTATTACTCTCCATACTTTTTTATTACGCTACTACTCTAATGAACATTCTTTTAAAAATTTCCTGATGCTAAATACAATTCACATTTTGATATTGTAAATTCTCTTTGTAGTTCATAAAATTCTCCACATTACTAATGTCATGTGACTTTCAGCAAAATGGTAGTATTGAAATGTAAAATTGTAAAAGAAGCCCATGAAAGAATACATAATTTTGAACTGCTACTAATTGGCACGGTAATAAAGAAAGAAAAAGAAGATGTTTACGATTTCTTCATATTATTTATCTTAGATGTATGTTCGAGTGGATAAGACACTGTACATAGTAGATGGCCGAAGTGTGGAGGCCCCGCGTTTGGGACTACCCGCGACTGACGATCCAACGGTCTGGAGTTTTGTAAGGTTTTCTCCAGTTGTCACGTGAATACGCGTCAGAACCCCTTAAAAAGTCCTTCACCTAAGGCAGACTTCATGTTGGTAGATGCACCTCGTGTAAGCTTGCTATAACACAAACACACAGAGCAAGAGGAAATAGATTGTTAGCAAACTTAACATTCATTTTTTTAATCGAGCGTACAGTTTTTTTTTTTATTTAATCTATGGTAATCCTGCTTTTAGTATTCAGAAAATTTACATCACCAAACAGTTTCTAAGCAGAAAAACAGTAAATCAATGTATTGAAAACACCCTGACAACTCTGAAAACGTCAGTGTTGTTTATGTGAGAGCTTTGCCGACTAAAGATATTCGAACGCAGTTTCTAAAGGTTATTAAAAAAAAAAAAGTCCTAAAATTCTTTTCAGCCTCTGCTATTTTCTCTTCAAAGTTATGATGCAACTTACATTCGTTTGAGCAATATATGCATCTTATTCCTATTCATAAATATTTTTAGGAAGTCCCGCCGCAATATAAAACTCAAAAGAGTCGAATTTTTCGTATGATAAAGTCAATACATTTAAGAAAATTCCTAACTTTTTTCATTTACATAATTATTGAGTCTCTTTAGATTATTCTAAAGCAATTTCTAAAACTCTTTTGAATCTCTGATTTTTATTTACCATTACAACTACATACTACATGGAGAAATAAAACCAACAAATTACGAACATCGGTAGACGATCGTTTAAAGTCACTTCTTCCATTCGCAAAAATCCACTTTGATTAGATTGGTTGAATACTGGTGTTAACCTAAGGTTACGAACATAAAAAATGGAGAATTTTCGACAAAAAATGGTTTGAATGCATTGGAATGTCATATACTAACACCTTATGCTGTAAAATAGGAAATAAAAAGAAACACATTTACACAGGAGTTTGATGTAGGCTAATATGCAATTAACCCCTTGTACACCAGGCCAATTTATCTATAAAGGAGCCATAATACCAGATTTTTAAGCTCTGTTTAACTTAGTGACTACTAATGCCTTCTAGCGAGTGAAAATAAAAGCTCAAAATATCGGGGTGTGCAAAAAACACGGCTTAGAAACGCCAGATAACAATGATACACTGTGTTTAAGAATACAAGATAGAAAAAAGTTAAATTTATGCAATAATAATACCGACGTACGCAGGTGCGTCCGTGGTATTCATGTGGCATTCATGTACAAAAACGCACGTACGTACGTATCTAGTACGCAAGGGTATTAAGAGCATGAAATGTACGTATAAAATGAAATTTGATTTCCCTCACGTGGGTCTTGTTTTTTCCCGTTCTGTAGTGACCACTTACCTTCATTCAAAGTGCTACCCGAGAAACTTTCATTACATAATACATTCTTTAAAAAAGAATTATTTCCCTAAATTTACTGAACTTAGTGAACTTAGTGACTTTACTGAACTTAGTTTATCCTTTAATTCTTCTGTTCCATGCATAATTAATTTTAATTACTAAAATCATTTTCAGTTGGAACCCCTAAATATTAAGTATGCTTTGATTTTTTTTTTTCATTAAAGAAGCAGAAGGTACAAATTAAAACGTAAAAACTTAAGCTCTGTTCAATTCATAACGGAATTAGTGTGGTAAGGTGCTCAAAATTGTCCTTCCTCATTCTGGGAATAAGGTATAAAAGGATAGTCATATAATGTATTGCATTTGCGGAAAGAACGACAACCAGCGTGCAAATTTCTTGTTTGCTACTAAAACTATGTAGGAGAGTTGTCAACAGTACGTTCAGTCGTGAATATAAGTAAATATTTTTCTTAAACAGTAATTTTTGGCTTAAATTATAATAAAATTTCGAGACTTCGCGTGTGGACTGGTTATCCTTTAGAAAAAATGTGTAAAAAAAAAATGCTATTTGCGAAAAATGGTTAGTTTTATTCCGGAGCAGTTAGCAAATATTTCGTGTAAAACAACAGTTAGCTGCAAAAAGTCGTTCAAAATATATCTAAGAACTTGGTAAAATTTCTTTTCAATATCGAATCCCAATGTTAATTTTACAACGATTTCAATAAAAGAATGAAATTTTGTTATGTAGTTTGAACAGTTCACTTTGTTTCATCAAAGAATGTTATGTTGATAGGAATCACATGATTTCTGTGAGATTTCTAGAAAACCTTCATTTTTGCTCCAATTTAAGTAGTGTTAAACCTGATTAGTTTCTTGAATGAAAAAAAAAACTCCCAAATTTCCGAGAAGGCATTATTCTTTAATAGGTCACAAAAGAAATAATATTTACATAAATCATTCTTCAAACTACTGCAATATTGAGACTAAAATCCTGTATCACTCCCTCTCTATTCATGGAAAGCGTATTTTATTTTGCTGGCTTCGTGACAATCCTTTACCCATATGTCGCTCTTCATAAGAAGCAGACGGAGTTTTGTGTATTCTATAAACTATATGGGAAGTACGGAATAAGTTAATAAGCAGTCGCTGCTTAGAAAATAAAAGTGGTACGTGTCAAAAACGCTAAAGAAGTAAGACAGGAATTGTCAGCAGATGCATAAAAGAATACGAAAGATATAGACGCTGCATATGGTGTCTTATTTCAGATTTTGTTGTTATATTTTAAGTAAAAACGAATAAAAGAGTTTTCTTGCATGAAAATATTTCTTGTAAAACAATTACAAAACAAAAATGTTTGTAGACCTTACTGATATTTGCACTGACAGGTTGTTCTTTGCCTGTGTTATAAAGCATAATATATTAAATGAACATTAATTACTTTTTAAAAACACTTTAACTCTTTGGAGGACAGATATATTAAGAAGACACCACATATTCAAGTTGTTTCTGTGTTATTACACGCTGGTATAATTTTACTGCTAGTGGATATTTAAGTTCAACTACTTCCATTTTTCAAGTATAAATAATGGTATTTCCGATGTCCATTACTGCGGATGATTTTCAGAGTTCATTGTAGAATTTCCTATTGTCTCCCACCCATGCACTTTGAAAAAGAAAATCTATTTTTCTTAAATTTAGTGTTATATAGACATATTTTATTTTTATTGTACCAGAATAAGCTGTCAAAAGACAGTACATTCGATTTATTAATTTATTTAAAACAATAATTCTGTTATTTGTGAACATGAGATCATAGTAAAATCATACAACCATGCACTTTTATGCAAGTACACATATTCAAGTAAGCACGCTTGAGAACATTAATACTTGAGTTTTATAATCCTATATTAACAAATCTGATAATTGCGCTGGAATATAATTAATCACTTTTCCAAACAATATATATCTGAAAAGTTTTTTCACAGTAGCAATTACCCTCCACGGCGAACTAATATTTACTGTATTCTAAGCCGAAAGTTTCTGTTTTAAAAAAGTGGTTAATTATATTGCGGAGCAGTTGGCAGCTATCAATTAAGTACATAAAAAGACACATGAATGCAAATTATTTATTAAATAACTTAAATAAGGAGTTTATGAAATAAATTAAAACCTCATGCGTAATCTGTATTTTTTATGGAACATGGTAATTTGCATTTCGGCGTATGCATCTACGTTATATTTTTGCAGTTATACATAATTTGTTAGAAGGCATATGAAAACAATTTTTCACTTACTTGTTTTAATTTTCTACATTTTAGTTTGATTAAACTTTAATAGAAAATAACAGTGTGTTTTCTCAATGTAATATTTATTATTAGATGACCCTTGCAATATTTAAAAAAAAAAGAATTTCATGTACTTTAAAATTTCACAAGTAAATTTTGCTTAAATATACAATGCTAAAGACGAAAATAATCAATAGGTGTAAAATATATCCCAGTAGCACAATTAGTTCAAAGACGTTCAAAACACGTCTTTGGAACTATTTGTGCTACTAGGGTAAGTATATACCCATTGTGTTTATTGAATCTCTAAATGCTGTTATAACGCGTTGTTATAGCATGTGTACCATCTCACCTTTGTAATAGTAATTACAAAAGCAATTTTTATACATAGTTTTCAGATTTAACAGCAAGCTTTATTTTGCATATAAATCATTTTCTCTGTGAGAACAAAATAAAAATGTGTACATCCCCTAGCTGCACAACTAGTACAAAAGGAGTCTTTTGAACGCCTTTGAAAGTCTTTTGAGCTAGTTACGCTACTTGGGGAAATATAACGTTGCATTTACTTAAACTGCGCAGCTGTGCGTTTTACATGACCTAATTTTTCAGGGCTCGATCTTGACTTGTTCTTCAATTGATATAGAAGGGATTCATAGTTAAAGCTGCCCTATTCAGAGCTTTGTACACTGAAAACTACTGGTCAGAATACTATCATATTTTCAAGAAACTTTCATAAGACCATTTGAGAGAGATCTGCGTAGAAAGGAATTAGTTCAAAAAGTCACCACCAAATGACAATTTTTTAAAGTTATAGTGGTTGATATGCAAAATCTCCAATCTCATACCTGCCAACTTTTACGGAATATAACTAACCACTCTTTGTTAAAAATAAACTTTTTTAATAGTTTTTCAAACTAGCAACCAGCTCGCACATTAAAATCAGAAGTTTTGCTATTTTCTAAGCCGAAAATGATTGTCTCGAAAAGATGTTAATTATATTCCGTAAAAGTTGGCCTCAAACATTTGCTTCGCAACCTGTTAGTTGTTATCTTCGCCTGAGGATGGATACTGCCTGATTTACTAGCGCCAAACATTGTAAAACGTCACCTGGTTCTGATTTTGGAACTTCTTTTTTATATATATAAACGCATTTCACTGCCATTAACCCCTGGCCGCTTCAATTTTTTTCGAGTTGCAGGATCACAAAATGTATATTTTATCTAATGCATATTTTGATAGATACACATTTTTAAAGCATAATGACACTATTCTCATGTGAGATTTCCTAAATAGTGTATAGTTCTATCATCTAGTAGGCGGAAAAGTAAATAAAAGTGTTTGAAAGCAAAACGAAATAATCCAGGGAAGATCATGTGGGAAAAAAAATTCCTAATGCCCGAGCTTCACTTGGGATAATCCAGAAAGGAACGTTTTACCTGATCGAAGTCAGGTCGGGCATATCCGGTTAGGGATTAAGATTTCCTGTAAATTTCGTTAGCATTCTCTCCCGTAGTTTTCACTATAAGAAGAGCTGCTAACTGCTCCGTAATTTAACAAATCACTTTTTCCCAACGGTAAATTTTTGTTACAAGTTTTCGAAGTGATCTTCAAACCACGCGAATGAGCACGAAATTTCGCTGAAACTAAAGTCAAAAATTACTCTTTGAAAAAAGTGGTTCATTACATTCCGGAGCAGTGGCAACTCTGTTTATAGCAATCTCTAAGTTGATAACTGATATGTACCAGTAACGCGCGCATTATGAATACACATTCAGATACTTTCATATTTTATGAAATTTGCGAATTAATTGATTTATTAGTCGAATTAATAAATCGTCATTTATATTATTGATCCTAAGTTAATACAATTAAAATGCAACTTAAAGTTTTATTGATTGTTCTGTTTTAACCAAAAGGATGAGTCATTTAATGATAACAATTGTAATACTATAATGAGCTTAAAGATTATTAGTAATCTCATGACCCTAATTTGTAACGTGTTTTACAATTTTTATCTATCTTTCTCTTACTTTAATTCATTATTTAAGGGAAACAAACAACTTTATCCATTGATTTCAAAGAAAATGTCCCCTAAATGAAAAGAAAAATCTTCGTAGCTGAACAGTTTTACTATTATCCATAAAAAATAACCCCTTTCATTCACACTGTCTAATTTGCATTTATTAAGGCAGATACAGAATGTTCATAATTAAAATTTCTATTCTGGTGTACAATGAAAACTACTGTTTAGTATGCTACCAGATTTGCAGGAAATCCGTGGCTGACGAGAACGACAGTCTGCGGTGTTGACACTTCGGTCACATCCTTTTGCCCTCTAAGAGTCATGTGACCTAAGGGATGTGGCCATCTTACTGTGGCTATCTCGGACTAAGGTAGCCACATCCCCTTAATTACATGGCAGAAGGCAAAAGGCTGTGTCCAAAATGTCAGCATCTCAGCCTGTCTTTGTCGCCAGCCACGCAAGAAATCTTAATGAGATCATAGAGGAGAGATTTTCACTGACAAAGAATAGCTCAAAAAATAACTATCATGTGACACTTTACAATGTTCTATTTGCAAACATGCAAACTCTTTTACATCTCAAAGGTGTAAAACACCTGTTTCACATCTACATTATTTTTAAATGTCTGTTTTATTCTCGCTAAAACGTTGTCAAACGCCACCTGGTGGGGATTTTTCAACTAATATTTTTCTACGCAACTTTTTCTCACATAGTCTCGTAAAGTTCTGCTGCAAATTTGGCAGCAATCCTTCAAGTATTGTATACTGTTCTGAATAGGGAACTTTAATTACAAACACCCAGTATTTTATAGTTTCAACAAAAGAATAAAATAAGTGATAAAATTTAGTTTAACTTTTACGTGTATTTTATTGGGAAAGTACCATTAATTCTAGAAAATTTCTTGTAAAATATAAAGGCTGTACCAGCGCCGATCCCACGGGGGGGGGGGGGGAGGGTGAGACACACCCCCACTATAAATGCAGTCGGCAAAATTGCTATTCCGGACTTCCAAAACTCCTCATTCTAGTATTCACAAGAGTTTATAATCGGCACCTCCCCTAACTTTTGTCCCTTTGACGTCCTCATCAGTAAAAATAGAGATATATACATATTGACGATGGAGATCGTTTAGACGAAATATTACATTAATGTATGTCAAAATTTTTCATCATAACCATATCCAAATATACACTCTGGCACTGAACTTCGAACGAGATTTATAAATTTTTGCAGAAATTGTTTGTGCTCAGCTGTGCCTTTCTTTTAAGCCTTTCTAGAAAGCATAGACCGTACGTCATGTAAATGCATTTGTTCAGACTGAGAAATTTTTAAAAAAGTGTATCTGATACACTCTATTTTATATTATTTTAACGGTTAAGTGTCTACACATTTCTCTTGTAGACTGCACATTTAAACATAAAAACTCTTACTTTAGACGAGTGTTTCAAAAAATGTAAAATTCAAGAAAAAGAAATTCAGTTTTTATTGTGGCGTTTTAAAGCATATTAAGGTAAGTTCTCCAATAGTGGGCCATTTGAAATTTTAAGTTGAAAAGCAAGAAATTCCAACTATCAATCGATATAAAAGATCAACCGCTGATTGACTGAAACCCTTATCAATTAAATACCAAAGGTGCAGCTGCTTCATTTGATGTTTAGTTATTTACAAAAAGGTTTGTTGCTAAAGTTGGAGTTTTATAGAAGCAGTGTAAGCCCATTTTGAGTGATTTCTTTAAAAGGTAAGACTTCACTCAAACAAATTTTTAACGCACATTCTATTTGTTTCTAAAATAAATTTTTATTGATATTATTTGATTATGTACAGAATGTATTATAAACTATCACCGAATGAAATTATAATAGTTATTTATGGATAGTGATGAGTAGCCCACATTTCAGCTGTTTGCGAGAAGATCTAGACTGTATTCAAATTACAATATGAAAATGTTAGAAAGCGAACACACTTTGTCATGTGTAAATAATAATTTTTGCATTCTTTAATTCTGCTTTCTTTTAGTGAATTTCATATCACCAAACAATCTCTAACTATAAAAACAGCGAATCGATATATTGGGAACAACCCGAAAGATCCAAGGATGTCAGCTGTTGTATTTATTGGAATTTATATCGGAGCCTCGCTAAATACATATTCAAACCCAGGTTCTAAAGTTTACTCAAAACAAGTTCTAAAACTCTTTTCAGCCTTTTCTATATTCTATTCAAAGTTTTAGAGCAACTATATTCATCTGAGTTATGTATGCATCTTACTGCTATTTTTATAATAAAAGTTTTCCGAAGTCGCACAGCAATACAAATCTCAAAGGGTAGAATTTTTTGAATGGTAGTGGCAATTCTTTTAAGAAAAAGCTCTATCGTTCTTTACATGCATCTACCATTGAGTATCTTTAGGTTATCCAAAATCATGTTCTAAAATTCTGCTGAGCTTTCGCTGTTTTTATTTAATACTATATATATATATATATATATATGCATATCTCATGTTTCACATGGAGAAATAAAAACAATTATTAGAATTAATAGACGTTAGTTCAAATGCACTTCTTTGATCAGAGAAAGGTGCATTTCATGCGCATTTTAAACATATTTGCTCAGATAAATTATGATTTTAAAAAGCTTGAGGTTTCAGTACTTTTAAGATGCCCCCAAATAAACGCAAGTTTAAAAGACGTAACAGTAATTTTTTTTAATGATTTTTTAATGTTTAGAAGAGGAAGCAGAGAAACCCTCGAGCTGTCGCACATATACAAATAATTCTACAAAAATAGAATTAAGGACGACAAAAAAATAACAATAAGAGTTTCGTGGCTATGTTCAATCGAGAGTCTTTGTAGTGCAGTTAGCAAGTGGTAGGATTTTGGATGGAAAAATTCGAGCTCAAATCTAAGCTGATCAGTTATCACCGTGTATACAAAGCCACTGTGCCAATGCCTCCTTGATATACAAAGCCTTTAAGCTCCTACGTAACCAAGCTTTGACGTCATCGTTAGGCCTACATTTAAAAGTTTTACTCCAATTAAAAAAAACTATTAAAAATTTCTGGTGAATTTACCCACGAATAGCAATGTTTCAATAACTAAGATAAAAAAATATAATTTTACAACAAATGACAGTTTTTAACCATGACTAATTACATAATAGGGTAAGGAAATGGATCATAATGAATAATCTTGTATGAGAAAGGTTTTTTAATTTTAATGTTTAATTTAAGATATTTTCTAATACTTGTAGCATTCACCAGAAATTTTTAATAGTTTTTTTCGGGGGGGGCGGTTAAAAATATAACTTAAATGCAGGCCTAATGATGACGTCAAAGCTTTGTGACATAGGAGTTGTAAGGCTTTCTATATCTAGGAGGTGTTGACTGTGCACGCTCTTCATCGTCATACACACTCTTATTAGATATTATGCAAGTGACTGCTAATTCATGGTACAAACTTTGAGGGCTGGTACAGGACACTGTAACAATAACATTTTGTATAAGAATGTAGGGTCAAAAGTGAAGCATCGAAGCACAAACACAGGAAAGAACAAATTATGGTCATAAGGGAAGCGTCGAAGCAAAAACACAGGAATGATAGGGAAAGAGTTTTATTTTCATAACCTCGTTTGCAAGTGGAAATTAATTTACAATAAGTGTTCAAAATTGCGTCCATTAGCACTGATACATGCTTGACGGCGTCGGTGCAGTGATTGACGAACACTTTCAAAGATACAAGGAATTTCACGCACACGTGCAGCAGCTACGGATATTCGAGCAACGAGATCTTCATCGGGGTATACTGGAGTGACATAAACGTTCTTCTTCAAATGTCCCCATAAAAAGAAATCGAAGGGCGTCAAATCGGGAGACCGAGGTGCCCAAGAGATCGATCCAACACGTCCAATCCATCGCATGCCAAATGTCGCATTCAAATACTGACAAACATTTCGGGGTGTGTACGTGCACGTTAAATCCGTGGTTCCGAAAGTCCTGTCGGCGGTCGCTAGCAATTTCCGAGGGGTGCCAATATTCAGAAGTCCCCCCACCTTCTGATGAGGCTCCAAATTGTGGCGGGAAATTCCGGGAAGGACATATATGTAGCTCTAAGCGACACATTCAGTGACGCGAGCTGTCCTCTCCTGGCAAATAAATAAATAAATAAATAAATAAACATTTCGGGGTGAAGTGGGCTGGCACCCCATGATGCTAAAACCGCATGCGGTTTCTAATGGTGGATGGACGAAAACTGAAACAAGAATGGCCTCTCTTCCCCCAAATCAACGCCGACTGGCCATCGACCGGCAACGGAAGCAACTACTAACTCCGCTTCTCCTCCGTCTCCAGCATTTGTTCTTTCCTGTGTTTGTGCTTCGACGCTTCACTTTTGACCATACATTCCTATACAAAATGTGACTGTTACAGTGTCCTGTATCAGCCCTCAAAGTTTGGACCATGATTTAGCAGTCAACCTGTGTTAGAAGGATTCATGAAAGCTCGGGAGCTTTAAATACTAACATTCTGGTAAAATAATGGGGGCCTCAGCAAGGCCGAGTGAATGGTAGACGGCTGAAGTTTGAAGATCCAGCGTCAGCCCATCGCGCGGCTGTTTATCTAACACTGTATAGAGTTTTGCTCGGTTTTCACCGGGTGTAACGTGGATAAGTGTTAAAACCTTTTGAAAAGTCATCCGTCACAGGCAACCGACCGGAGACATATGCCCTTCGTGAAGTCTTGCCACGAATAAAGATAACAGAAACACCTCTACACTCTGAGATACGACCTAAGAATTGTCAGTCCACAATCACTAAGCTGTCAATCTTCAATTCGAAAATTAATTTCTTATTTGCAATTAATAATGTTTACTATAAAATAACAATTAACTACAAAAAGACAGCTATATATATATAAGTGGTTATTGGCTTTTCTTTTCAATTTTTTTCAATTTGGAACAGAGATGCAAAATGCATGTTACAATTTCAGCAAGGAATGGAAAGTATTTGATGTAGTTATAATATTAGGATCTAACGAAAGTTTCCCGCCACTGCAAATGCCGTCTGCGCAAACTGTTCCCGTTGGCGTGTTTGCTCATATTTTGACAATCGATTTTTGGCATTTGAAAGAAAAAAACTTTTTTTAGAACATTGTGTTGAGAAATGTGTAAAATATATTGTTATCATTAAATACAAGGCGCTGAAATGAAGCTATTCCTCTCCCAGATTAGAATTCCAGTTCTGTTGCAAAAAGTAAGCTACAGAATGTCACCGAATCATGCGTACAGCTTTAGCTACTGCTGTTGTATCATATGGCAAGGTGAAGGTTTTGGTACCGAAAGTTCGAAAACAAGGAATTTGATATTCAAGAAACAAAATGCTCTGGCCGGCCTACTGATGTTCATGAGGCCCGTCTGCGAGAACGAATGGAAGAAGATCAGTATTAAACCACTCGAGACTTATCTAAAGAGTTAATGTTAGTGCCAATGACCATTAGTCACACTATGCATCGTACAAGTTCAATCGCCGTCTGCCACACGAGCTGACTCAAGCAGATAAGGACAGACGTGTTCAGGTCTGCACTCATCTACTCAATCTGGACCGGAACGTCACGTGTGCTGAAAAGTGGATTTACTTCAATAACACAAGCCGAAAAGAGAGTTAGTCTGCACCCGGTGAGACCATCTGAAGCGCCTCAAAGCAAAATTTAACTCACAAAAAGATCTTGCTTTTTATCTGGTGGAACTGTCGTGGTGTTATCCAAAAGGAATATCTGGAAAAAGGTAAAACTATCGACCGTAAGGTATGCATCGAGATTCTAGTCCGTATGGAGGCTACTATCAAGTCAACACTTCGAACTAAGTTCTGACGCAAGAAGGTACTGTTCCATCACGATAATGCAAGACCGCATGCGTCTGTATTCACAGGCTGGACTCTGTACGTGTACGGACTCGCATGGTACCTTTCGCCGCATCCCCCATGTAGCTCCGTCATAGTTCCTTTAGACTTCTACCTTTTTTCACACCTGCAGCTACATCTTTCTGGTGTTATCTTCAATTCAGCACAGGACCTCCAAAATGAGGTTTATATGATCTTGTGCCCCTCCCATGTTCCTGAGCCGAAAGCTTTGAAAAACTACTAAAACATTGGCAGAAAATAATAGATTTCGGAGGTGATTACTACCCACATTCATGGTACTGCATTCAGGTACTTTTTCTAACTTAGTTAAGAACTTTTTTTGGCGGAAAACTTTCGTTACAACCTGATGGTATGTTTTATTTTATAGTCTACGTTATTATAGGCTTATCAAAAGTTCTATCACAATCCTGGAAAATAAAATACTTGTTTGAATTAAGTTGTATTAGTCAATTTATTCAAAAATAACAGCATCATGGTGCAATTTTTAGAAACTTAATTGCTAAATCCTGAGAAGACTTGCATTCTATTAAATGAAAAATGAAAAAATACTTCTATTGATTGTTCTTGTAACATTCGCATTGTTAGAAATAAAATTTTTCATCATTTCCGCTCTGTTCAGACGGAAACCATTTTTCTGACTTAGCGACAACACATTATCCCACTCGCTGTTCTTCATAAGAAACATCTGAAGTTTTGTGTATTTCATGAGCAATATTGGAACTATGGAATAAGATATAAGTAGTAGCTTCTTTGAAAATAAAACTGTCACGTGTCAAAAAAAGGCGATGGAAATTCCAGAGCAGTTGTTATCAGATGCACATAAGAAAATTGTGAACAGCCATTGTACATCTTGTGCTTTATTTTTGATTGAGTTGTATTCTTTTAAGTAAAAAGAAAGTGATTTCACTTTCTTTATCAGGAGGAAAGGAGTGAATAAAAGTAGTCGTAATGAAAAAACTCACTAAACAAAACCACTTTACAGCAATGACTGATGGATTTTAAGGGGGGAAGAAACGGAACGAGATAGAAATGCATGACTTGTGGCTTTATGCTTTGCAAACCCATTGATATATATGCTAAGCTGGATTGCTGTCTTGATCCGATTTTATGAGCCGTCTGGGCGTGACTAAAATCCCAAAAGGTAGCTGAAAGATATCCACGGCTGTCAAAATGTAGAGAATATAATCAACTATTTTTTGAAAATAGTATTTACTTTGATTAATTTTTTAATAGTGAATCCAACACAAATGTCTATCTTAAAACTTTTACTGTACACATGTGGCCGACCGAGTTGTATGGTGGTTAAAGCACCGTAGTCCGGTTTCGGGTTCAACTCCCGGGGGCCGACATTCGATCCCCAATTGGGAGTGGTTGTCATGTCCTTCCCTTAATAGGGGGCGACGTTGGTCCACCTACTAGTTGGCCCCATAATAAGGAGACCAACAATTCCGGCCCGTTGTGGCCAAAGCCTTCAAGGCAGAAGCCGGCCATTAGAAAAAAATAAATAAAACTTTATACATGTGATTAAGTTCCCTTTAATGTATTTTTTCTCAGTCCGAAATTAGTGTTCACAAAATGTGGTTGATTGGTTAGACGGAGCACGACCTTCTGCCACCTTTTTGAGGATTTGAACCACTCTCAGACAGCTCGAAATCTCACAATGCAGACTATTTCCAAATAAGCAATCCAGTTGTGGAGATTAACAGCATAGCAGAGCTTTCGGGGACCCCCGAAGAAAAAGTCAGACCGCGTATAATCTGCTGGATACGGAGGACATGTCTATTCCTGAGTTTTTTTCGTAATCCAAGGCAATGATATGATGTCTGAAATGTTCGCTCGGGAAATCAAATGCTGCTGGCGTTCAGAGAGAACGATCACCATCTTGCATGAACCAGGAAGCATTGGAACGATTCTCCAAATCATTATTAATTGCTGCAGTTTTATCCAGAATCCAAAGATGTTGCGCTGCTCCCATCATTTGTTCTAAAAAATGAGCCAACTATTTCTATGTACAGGCAAGTGTTGTAAAGAATGTAACGCATAATACTGTGCGTAGTCATTCTTTAATTAATGAATCTAAAACGAGCTGCAAACACTGTCAACGCATGATCTGTTGCACGGCTCCAGCAATATATTTTTTATTTGCAATGCCTGGGCGGCCAACATTTTCAACAAAGACATCAGTAACGTATCCCGTTTGTGCACGTTTTTCGAATAGAACGTTTATCGCTTTGTTCGTCAAACCTTTTCTTACATTTGCCTTGGAAACTGCGTCTCGTTTAATCACATCTCAGGCAGTGATATTCTAAAAGAATAAATATCCTGTAATAAACCAATTTCAATAGTTAGTCAATTATATTCAATTATTTTCAATAAACCAATTCCAATACCTACGTAGTCATTCTTTAAATAATGAATCTAAAGTTAGTCAATTATATTATTAGATAGTCAATTATATTCAATTATTTTCAATAAACCAATTTCAATACCTACGTAGTCATTCTTTAAATAATGAATCTAAAACGAGCTGCAAACACTGTCAACGCATGATCTGTTGCACGGCTCCAGCAATATATTTTTTATTTGCAATGCCTGGGTGGCCAACATTTTCAACAAAGACATCAGTAACATATCCCGTTTGTGCACGTTTTTCGAATAGAACGTTTATCGCTTTGTTCGTCAAACCTTTTCTTACATTTGCCTTGGAAACTGCGTCTCGTTTAAACCCATCTCAGGCAGTGATATTCTAAAATAATAAATATCCTGTAATAAACCAATTTCAATAGTTATACTCTTGCAAAAGCATTCACTAACAAACTTCGTATAACAAAATACCGAATTAAAATATCATAAATGCATTTCTCTGCAGTTTTCGGATGCTTGCAGCAATACCTAAAAGGTTAACTTTTTCTCAAATAATTGCAGCTTTATACACACACACACACACACACACACACACACACACACATATATACATATATATATATATATATATACCGAAGAGAAAGTACATTATGACCGCCCTCCATCTATAACAATGGGCTCGCCCAGGAACTAAATCACTGCGCGTGCGCGGCTGGTGTTGGATTATATAAAGCGGATATGCATTGTCAAACCAAACATAGAGCGATTTGCGACATAACGGGAAAAGCAGCTTTTTTATGGGACTTCGATGAAGGTCAAATCGTTATGGCTCTGCGACTGGGAACATCAATATCAGAAACGGTGCGTTTAGTGGGCTGTTCGCATGCAGATGCTGTGAGCATATTTCGAAAGTTTGTATGGATGGTGAAAACACAAGTTGCCGGCCAGCTGTGTGTCGTCCACGGCGCATTGATTACAGAGGAGAGCGGAGATTGCTAAGCATCGTTCGCCGTGACCGAAGAGCTACAACAGCCGAAATCACCACCGGTAACTACAGTGGCGATCCAGACAGTGTTTCTGAACACAATGTGCAGCATACATTGCTGCGCATGGGCCTACGCAGCCGGAAGTCGAGGCATGTCCCTGCACTGACGGCATGTCATTGCCAGCAGCGTCTGAAATGGGCCCAGAAACATCGGAATTAGACATTAGAAGAATGGAAGAAAGTTGCATGGTCTTACGAATCACATTTTCTGGTCCATCACAAGGACGGGCGTGTAAGAATATGCCGATTTCCAAGGGAAACCCTCGCTCCCGGATGCACAGTTGGGCGAAGACAAGCCGGTGGTGGTATTATGGTGTGGGCAATGTTTTCATAGAGCACATTAGGATCCATAATCCCCATAGGACAATCCCTGACGTCTGTGCGCTACGTGAAGATCATCGCAGATCAGGTTCGCCCATTCATGACACCAGTATTTCCGGCGGGGGAGGGTGCTTACCAACAGAATAATGCACCATGTCATAAGGGTCGAATAAGCACGGAGTGGTTCGAGAAACAATCCAGTCACTTTCAAATCATGTCATGGCTTCAAAATTCACCTGATATTAATCCAATAGAGCATTTGTGGTCCCACCTGGTAAACCAAATTCGTTCTGCCACGCTACCCCCTCACAGTGTGCGGGAATTGCAGGATCAGTTGGTGAGCGCTTGGTACCAGATACCTTAGACTACTTCTCAGCACCTTGTGGAGTCAATGCCACGGCGGGTGCTGGCCGTTTTGAGGGCTAAAGGCGGTTCTACATGTTATTAACAAGGTGGTCATAATGTAATTGCTCTTCGATGTATATATATACACTTTAAAAAAAAAATCGACACACCAAGAAGGAGGTGTCCGATTGAGACGAAAATTGGTGGATAGGAAGGCAATGTACAGAATAGTAAATGATTAAAATTTCAGAACAATTGAATAATATATTTCAGAGTTACAGTAACAAGTTCAATTAGGTGTTGACCCGCCGCTAGCCTGGATACAAGCTGCCACACGGCGTGGCATAGACCGATAAAGCTCCCGGATGGTCTCCTGCGGTATTTCCTGCCAAATTCGCTCCAATTGTCGAACGAGGTCATCAACAGTCCGTGCCAGATGCAATCGCCTTCCCATCATATCCCAGACATGCTCGATGGGAGAGAGATCTGGCGATCTGTCAGGCCAAGGAAGAGTTTGACAAGCTTGCAGACAGTTTAGAGCAACACGAGCCGTATGTGGTCTGGCATTGTCCTGCTGAAAAACCAGCCCAGGGCACTGCAAAAGGAACGGTAGCAAAACAGGTCTTAGGATGTCGTCCACGTACCGCTGTGCAGTAAGTGTACCTCTAATGACGACCAAAGGGGTCCGGCTGTCAAAGGAAATGGCATCCCAGACCATAATGCCTTGTTGAGGGCCGGTGTGACGTGCAATAGTGAAAGCAGGATCCCCCCTCTGCCCTGTGCGTCTCCAAACACGTCTTCGATGATCGTCAGGACACAGTTGGAAGCGGGATTCGTCGCTAAAGACTATACGTCCCCAGTCGGCATCATTCCAACCTGATCGAGCCCTGCACCACTGTAATCTGGCTCGGCAGTGTGCAGGCGTGAGTGGCAGGTGACGTAACGGTCGGCGCGAGCGTAGATTTCGCTCTCTCAACCGTCTGTGAATGGTCATGATGGACACTGGTGTTTGGGTTGAACGTCTGATGGTTGATGGAGATGAAGAATGCGCTGTGACAGCTGATCGGACCATCACTCTGTCCTCACGAACTGTTGTAGCCCTAGGTCGACCGCTACCATCCTGACGCTGCACTCTGCTATTTTCCACCCATCCTTGCCAGCATCTTCGAATCGTCGCATCGCTTCGACTCAAATGACGAGCGATTCTCCGATTAGTCCAACCGGCCTCTTTCAGTCCAATGATACGACCTCTGTCAAACTCTGACAGTTGCTCGTAATGAGCACGAATCCTGCAGCGAGGCATTTTTTAAGTTGTTGAAAGATCATCTGAATCGCAATCAAACCGAAAGTTTTAACAACCGTTGAAGAACTGCTCCTTATATACGTCTGCTGGATGCGCAGTTCCGATGCGCTAGAGATCAAACTATTCATTCATTGGACACCAAATTTGAATCATTTGCATATCTGTTCAAAACATTCATGCATACGAAATTTCAAAGCAATCGGATGATTGTTTCTCGGTGCGTCGATTTTTTGTTATAGAGTGTATATAAATATCGTGACTTCGTTAAGTCCAGGTATTCATTAGACTCGTTGGGTTAAAAATTATTTTTTTTCAAAACATCGTACAGAAAGTAAATACAAACGGAGCTGAAAAACTACCCAGGACTTGCCCGCAATTTTCGTGGGTTTCAGACAGGCGTGCAGCAATCAGAATGCCCCGGGTTCCTCTCGCACACGAGAAGACCCATCCTCGCTGGTTGATAGCTTATGTCAACAGCACGTGTTCGGGTGAAAAGAACCATGGCTTCCTATTCTCTGATTACCAAGCAAAAATAATTTTGGTTGAATCGAAGTAACAGCTTCAGAACGGGAATTGAAACGCGAAGTACCCAGAATAGAAAAGTCCCATTACTTTTATGAAAACATCCCTTAAAATATAACATATCTATATACAAAGGGTCTCAAAACCAAAGAGGAACTGAATTTTAGGAGGGGTAGGTTACACCAAGACGTTTCAGAATCACGTAGCGATGTAGGGTTGGAAACGTGTGCTTCATTTACCTGTTAAAAATTACTTCAGAAGGAGAGTTCATGTAATAGTGAACTTTCCGACCACGGTTTTTCAAAAACTAATGCACCTTTCACAGATTGCACTTGATAAAAATTCTTAATTCATACTTTTTTTTTTCTTTACACTGATGAAATTGTCGGAGGAGAGCCCATTGTTTATGAAACTTGATTAAGAAATTAGACGCACACTTCAACACTACTTCCAAAATGATACTTAGCGGATACATAAAGATGGCGGTTCCGACCCCATATTGCCATGTGATTCTGAGCCGTCTTGGTGTAACCTACCCTTCCTGTAAGTTTGTTCCTCTAATTTTGAAACACCCTGTATTATCTTAAATGCCTAAACTCCGAGAAGTTGTCTTTTAATAAGTGACACAAGAAAGTTTCGTATCAAGCATACTTCAAAAAACAGCCTTGTTAAACTAAAATCTCTTGTCACTTCCGCTCTATTCAAGGGAAGCGTAAGTTATTATGCGAGCTCTTCGTGACAGTCAGTGGTCTCTCTTCCCCTTCGTAAGAAACACCCCAGATTCTGAATATCCTATGAACTATGCTAGTAAGTTAATAAGCAGTGGCTGCTTTGAAAATAAAAGAGGCACGTGTCAAACTGGCGACCAAAATAAGACAGCGAATGTTATCAGACAGATAAAAGAATAGCATCTGCAGATTTTGTTGTATATTTTTCTAAGTAAATGTATATGTTCTCGCCAAATATATATATATATATATATATTGCGGGGGAAGGGAGTGTTATTGATAATAATCGCATTATTTAAGATATTTTAAAGTGTGTTCTGTGAAATATGTATTTAAAACGACCATGAATATAATTTAAAAATTTCTTTTCCGCATGACCATTTATAAAATTTGTCCGGGTGTATTTATCTTCATTACTTTTCCAAACAGATTTCGATAAATCTGTGATTTAGAAACAGGATAAAAATTTATATTCAGTGTCTGTTTTTCCGATTAGAACTAATTGAATTTTTAGCACATCCAATCCTTTCCCTAGTGTTTTTTTTTTTTTCTTGTCCATTTACTTTCCTCCAATTGCAGTTAAAATCTTTGTTAAAATCTTATCTACGACGATCTCGGGTCAGTAGTACTTAAGCGCATTTTTCCGAGGCATGTTATGGCTTTGTTATATCTTCAGCATTTGAGCATTGTTAAGGTTAACAAAACATGTTTATCATAATTTTTTCTAACGTTAAAGTTTCGAAAATGGCTAAATTTAAAACTGATATTTTTTTAAGTAATTACATTCAAATAATTTCCTCAATGTTATCAAAATTGCTCGAATGCACTGACTTGTGCATACTTTTTCCCAGGTTGAATAGTTCTACTTTTTACGATGTTAAAATTGAACTCAGGATTAACCTCTTCTTTCCAATCGTTGCTAGGTTGAAAACTTTTTTTTAAAATCTGCGTCCAGCTTTATTTCCAGGCTCAGTCCGTGCGGGCGGACATTCAGAAACCCAGCTTTGAAAAAACGCTAAGAACATATGAAAATCTTTTCCATGATGCGAGTGAAAAGGTTGAACTCGGATTCATAGGAGAGCTTAAAACTGTGACAATCACGTTTTAAGTACTGGTCTCTTCATTACGGAGGAACCTAACTGATGGACCAACGTAAGTTACTATGAAGGGACGGTCGAAATGTCACCCAAGTCCACGCCGGGAATCGAACCCGCACCGCTTTGTAAAATGGTTCTTTACCACTACACAAGCCAGGCAGCAAACGCTTACCTGTGAGTGCCACAGATGATCATTCGCCTATATTGACAGAATTTTTTAAAATCTGCCATTTTTAAATTAGTCGGCGATAATTTTTATTCTGAAACAGGGCTATGCAAATAATATTTTATGTTCCCTCAAAATATGTAGTACTTAAATAAGAACAGTTTCATAAAAAATCAGAAAAGTAAATTCTAATTTTCTGAAAAATATCAAGTTTTGAAATTTCGAAATCTTTAATTACTTGCTAAGATAAAATAAATAAATAACAAAAATCCACCAACGTAGTCCAAATTTTAACCTGTTACACAACTGATAATCCGCACAGAATGCAATTAATCACTTTTTGTAAATAGTAATTTTTGCCTTTGTGAATAGCAAAACTTATGGCTATCAACCCTATTGGGTTCAGGATTGAGCCATACTATGCAGCGCAATTTTAGAGTGAAATGGAAATTTGTTTACCAAAATTAAGATTCTGGTTGCTTATCCCCATTTTATAAAATTTATTATTGTTTAAATATATCTTTGGAACAACAGTTAAAATAATAGATATTTAAAAATTAAAGCTGCAATCACCATTTCTAAACAAATTTTTGCTGAAATATTTAATCAATAATCAATTATAAATCACGATAAATTTAAGAAAAAATAAATTTTATAAAATGATGACCAGCAACGAGTATCATAATATATCTAAATAAATTTTATTTTTATGCTTGATTTTAGTTTTATGCTTTTTCGTCTTTGTAGGATGACTTATTCTTTAAACCACCGGGCCTTGTTTGCGAAGTTTACGGCTTCCTTACATCGCTTTCTAATACCTAAATTCTAGCGTTTGAGTCAAGCTAATTCGTGTAGCACAATAAAGCAACTGGCTGAAAAGAGAAAGACGCATATATTGATAAAATAATCATATATACCTCTTTTACAGATGCAATACTTGTGTACGCAAACTCTTACATGAGGCCCGTGTTCAAATACGTAAAATTTCAGACAGCAAAATTCACTTAAAATGCACTTTTCGCGATGCACGCATTTAAGGGTAAATACAGGGTATCCCAGAAAGGTGGTAATACGGTTCAATTCTTTATTTATTAGAGGTAAGTGAGCAATGTAAATTGAAAAAATGTTCAAAATGAGGTAGACAAAAAAGACCACGTTAGGAAAAATTCCTCTCGTTAAGTTTTCAAATAGTTACACTTTTTAAATTTGAATACGACCCCTGTACAAAAACTCCCAATAAGTAAAATGTTCCCCATGCACTAATGAGGTGATGAACAAAATTTGATAACTATACCCTAAAAAGTGTCAGAGGCAGGAAGATACATATATGCTGATTTAAACAACTTTTCAGTAGCTGTCGAAAGAAAAAAAAATCATTTCGTTTCAGGGGTCGTACAGAAATTGTGAAAGGAAATACTTTTTTGCTCTGTAGCAATAAAAGTTTATATTCAAATTCATGTGTAGCCCCAAACAGTGGCATAGCCAGAAATTTTTCATGGGGGGGGGGGTTACGACTATTGCAACTCATATATATGTATACTTGTGTGGGATAAGGGAGTGAAAAATATACATTTTGTATGGCAAAAAATTCGTCATGGGGGGTTATGACCCCCCTAACCCCTACCCCCACCCCTTGGCTACGCCACTGGCTCCAAACCATTTTTGTTATATGGTATCTCTGAGAAGCGTCATGATGAAAATCTGAAAATTTGTACATCACTTCATTAGTGTATAGTAAACATTTGACTAATTGGAAATTTTTTTGTCGTATACAAATCTAAAAAGAGTAGCTTTTTGAAAATTTGAAGAGGATTTTTATTTTATTTTTTTAACGTAGCCTTTTTCCCTACTTTATTTTGAATATTTTTTTGATTAACATATATAAAGAATGAAAACGCGTTACCGCCGTTTTGAAACACCTTGTAGATTTTTTTCCTTTTCTTTCAATATAAGTTAGCAGAAGGAGAATTAAATTGCTTACGTTCTTTTAAGAAATGATCTAACTTACGTAAAAGTCAAATAAATTCATACGTTCTTTCTAAATTACAAAAGTAATAGTTTATTTAGGTATCATGCAAAAATGTACATAGCTGATATATCACTTAATCAGTTCTTTAAGAAAAATATGTTGCTACTAACACTTCTGCATCTATTTCTGGAAAACCAAAGACATTCACGTCATCTGCTATTCTTCCATTCTCTTTCACTGTTTTCCATTTTTCTTTCAGTTTGTAAAGATCATAATATCTTTATCCTCAAATGTCTCATTAATTAAAAATCGAAAAGATAAAAGTCTGGAAAAACTCGTTATAGAGAGACAGCTTGGCTGACGAGATATACAGGCAATGGTGCTGACATTTTTGTCACACCCTTTGCACTAGAAGAGTCATGTGACCTAAAGGATGTGACCATCTTACAATGGTTATCTGGGACTAAGATAGTCAGACCCCCCTTGGTCACATGATTCTTCGGGTGCAAAGGGCTTTGGCTAAAATGTCAGCTAAAGACAGGCTAAAATTCGGCTAAAAGACAGACTGTGGTACTGGCATTTTGGTCACATTCCTTTGCCCTTGAACAGTCATGCGTCCTAGGAGGTGTAGCCATCTTAGTCCGAGATAGCAATAGTAAGATGGCTTTAACCCCTAGGTCACATGACTCTTCGAGGGCAAAAGGGTGTAACCAAAATGTCATCACTGCAGCCTGTCTTTTTCGTCAGCCATGCTAACGCTATTAATGTTTTAGATATGCGTTCCGATTAAAAAAATTTTATAGGAAAAATTTAGGAGATATCATACAGAGAAACTCTACTTTATAATAACTAACTCAGTTGCATTTGTAATTACAAAGAAGGTAACGATGGCCTGGGTACCCCCGTAATAAAATGGACGATGCTTCGGACTTTAGTAGTGGCGAATGACTAATGGTCAGGTGACCGCTCTTCGAAAAAACAATGTCCTTGATACCTTTCAGGTCACCACTTTTTAGAAACTTCAAATTTTCTAAATGCTCTCAAATGCGTCCGCTGATTGTTTGTATAAATACGTTATTTTTGTACTCGTGAAATTTTGAACCTCACGTGAGGTTCATAATATTGCACTAGAAGTCGTTCTAATTCGGTTGTGTCATTCTGTGTTAAGAATGGAACCTTTGCATAGAAAGTAAATTTTGTTAAGGCACCAAAAAATGTGTAAAACAAATACTTTAAATCACTCTATTTTATTTTAATGATTACACTTTCAGATTACACACTTAAAAACCAAAACTTGTACTTGACTCGCGTTTTTAAAAATATATAAAATTGAGGGGGAGAGCAGCCGGGTTTTTTTATACTGGAGTTACAGCATCGTGAAAAGACTTATAATATTTACTTTTACGATGCAAATAGATTGCAGCAGGACTACAATACGTTGCATTTGAAAATTCTACCTAAAGATCACTAATTCCTCACAATACTGGGTGTCCTGTGATAGTTTACATCATGCACGCTTTGAAATTTAACACTGAAGAACACGAATGTAGGAAAGCAAAATTTTGAAAAACTACTTTCTGGTGCAATAACCAAAAACTTGGAAATATTTTAACTTATTTACAACTATTTATCTGAACTGTTTTCAAGCAGAGGTGGATTGTACTCTAATTTAATAGTGAAAAGTTTTGAATTCGTGCGCTTTCTATGTTTTAAGCAATAATCATATTTCTAGAGTGTTTAAATTTACTTTCAATATTTAGTAAATTTTACATCATCAAACAATCTCTGAACTTTTAAAATCGTCGAATCGATATATTGGAAACGCTCTAAAAGTTCTGAGAATGTAAGCAGTTGATTTTCTTGGAACTTATCAGAACTTCGCCCAAGAGATATGCAAAGCCAGTTTCTAAAGTTTATTCAAAACAAGTTCAAAAACTCTTTTCAGCCTTTGCTATTTTCCCTTCAAAGTTATAGAACAACTATATTCGAGTTAAATATGCATTTTATTCCTATTTATAAGTGCATTTTGGAAGTCACACAAGGAAGCAGACCTCAAAAGAGTAGACAATTTTTTATGGTAATAACGACTTTTTTTTAGAAAAAGTTCTATCATTTTTTATATGCATCCAGGTGCGTAGCCAAAGGGGAGAGGGGTCATAACCCCCCATGAGGAATTTTTTGCCATACAAAATGTATATCCTTCACTCCCTTATCACACACATGTATGCATATATGTGAGTTGCAGTAGTCCTAACCCCCCCATGAAAAATCTCTGGCTACGCCCCTGTATGCATCTGTTATTCAGCGTCTTAAGGTTATTCAAAAATCAGTTCTAAAATTCTTTTGAATCTTCAATTTTTTTATTTAATACTATATAAATCTCAAGTTTCACAGGATGAAGAAATAAAACAACGAATTGAGAGAATTAGTAAACGTTAGCTCAAATGCACTTCTTTGATTGTTAAATACACTGACTCCATTTAGTAAAATGTTCGTCATGCATTAATGTGGCGATGAACAAAATTTCAAACTTTCGTCATGTCTCAGAGGTATCTTTAAACAACGATGATCGGGGGCTATACGCGGATTTGAATGTGAACGTTTAAAGCTAGAGTGTAAAAAATGATGTATTTTCGTAATTTCTGCACAGACCCTGAAATGCAATCATTCGATGGGATTTTTTTTTCCCTTCGAGAGGCATTGACAAGTGGTTTGAGTCAGCATATATTAATATTTATATCTCTGGCAATTTTTAGGATACATTTCTCAAATTTTGTACATTACCTCATTAGTGCATGGAGCGCATTATACTAAATGGAAGTTATTTTGTACTTGGGTCTTATACAAATATTAAAAGTGTAGCATTTCATTTTTTTACTACGAGAGCATTTTTTAACGTAGTCTTTTTTAATACCTTGTTCTGAATATTTTTTCAATTTACTGCCCTCTTATTTCAAAGAGATAAAGAATTAAAGCTTTGTACCACACCCTGTATAATAACTATATATCTTGCATTCACAGCTTCTCATGAAAAATTATTTATTTAGCAGATTCTTTAAATAGAATTATTTGTTGCTGTTGTTGTTTCTACTGCCCTCTGGTTTACCAGAGAGTGGCGCCAGATCGTCCACTCAGGACGACGATGGGCTGAATAAAGTGGTTTCCATATTATGGAGCTCTTGTGGGAAGAAGACTGGCTTAGCTTGGGGGATGTTCTAATTTTAGACCCATTTTAGATGAGAGACCAGCGCATGGATTGGCACCCCCAGATATGTCATTTGAGCATAGAGGACATTGTAGCCATGATATATATATTTTACTTGCACCAGCTCCCTTTAGTATGCACGGTACCACATCAGTCCAGGCGAGAGAGGTTATCACACTCAAAAGCGCTGACCAAATTCGGTGCTGCCTTTCTTTCGGTGTTCTTATGGGAACCGAGCTTAAAGCAACTGGGCCGATGAGGAACATAAAATTATTTACTTATAATAAATATAATTACCTTTGAATTCCTTCTTTTTTATAAATATCGGCTTTAATTACTGCAAGTAACGTTCTTTTGTGCTCCGCCCATCAGTGGCTGAGAGGTTCTGCTCTGGAAACTGGAAGGCGGGGGGCTCCAGATTCAAACCCCGGTCGCGCCTGCCGACTTAGCCATTCGGAGTTTTCTCCGAAACTTCGCGTAAATGCGGGCTAGAATCCCTTAGAAAGTCCCCCACGGAGGGCATCGCCCTCATAGGCCTTGTACCCTAGTGCAGTCAAGCAGCTTTAATCCACAAAAATCTTTTGTGTTCCTAAATCTAATCATAGCTTGAATTTATTTATTGAAGACAAGCTTGGTTTAATATAAACGTAAATGCTCCGTTCCATTATACCAGGTGTACCGGAAAGTAATGTCGTTGCTTTACACAAAATTCAAACAAATAAATTTTCAATAATTATTGAATTACAAACAAGCTGTGCCTGAGCAGAGCACTCATATTTGTTAAAGTTTTAAAGCGAGAATTTTATAATTAACTTTTTTTTATCTCAAGATAAATGTCCACCCTCCCCCTTTTTTCTCGTCTACTCTCCTTGGAGGATTCCTTTCAAAATGTTCTGAAATCCATTTTTAGGTATTCGTGAGTATTGTATTTTACAGCAAGAATTTTATGGATATCTCTTTCCTTCTTTAAGATCACGCAAGCTATGTGAAAAGAACATTCTGGCCCCCTATCCCCCCCATAAGTTACGAATTTTGGAAAATGCTCTCTTCTCTAGCGCCTATGCTATAAAACTCACGTACCTGCCAAATTTCGTATTATAAGGTTCAGTTATGCCTAGGCAAAATATTGACATATGAAAAAACGACAATACTTTCCGGTACACCTAATAATAAGCTTGGTGAATGTAGAAAATATGCCACATTGCCTTTAATATTCCCGAAAATGAAAGATAAACCAGTGTTCCAGTAACTATGCATCTGTTGAAATAACAAAAGCTCCGTGTAAATTTCTTGTTCGTAATTAACACAGTTTACTGTTTTTTTTTTTTTTTTTTTTTAAGAGGATTGTGGTAAAAATATATATCTTTTGCAGCCTCGGCTTGGTGAACCGGGAAATTTCACGTTACCACTGTGCAAATTTAGTTAGCATTTTCCCCAAAAGGTTAATTGTTATGAAAATATTCCAGGGACTATTACAAAAGATTAAACAATGATTTTTTTTAAATAAACACCATTTATGGCAGACGACCGTGCTATTGTGTCAGATGGAATTCTCTCACATTCAGTACAGATTTTGTTGCTTTGGTTCCGAAATTGTTTGTGGAGTTTAACCCCCCACCCGGGAAAATGGTATGGCTTCAAATCTGGCGAATTAGGAGGACTATGCCAATTCCTGAATGCATGTTGTAATCCATAGGCAATTACATGATCACTGAAATGTTTGCTCGGAAAATGAAGTACTAGTGGCATGCAATGTGTATGACCTCCATTTTGCATGAACAAGGAGGTGTTCGAATGATCCACCAAATCATAATGAAGTGACACATATCCATCTAGAATCCAAAGATATTGTGCAGCATCCATCGTTTGATCTAAGGAAAACATGCGCCAATTATTTCTTTGTGTGGGCACATGTGACGGTTATGACGCCATGGGCGCCGGGAGAGGGGTGCAAGGGGGTGCACTTGCACCCCCCTGGAGTTTGAAAAAAGTATAATTAACCTGAAAATATAAGTAATTTGTTTTACCCTTAGGCCAGTAAAAAAAAAGAGCCTGAATGTGTGTGTGATATTTTGAATTCTACTTGTAACTGTCGCATTAAACTAGTTGTTTAGACCTGGGTTTATGGCTTAATATTTTCTACCATTGTAGATAAATTTTAAACTTTTGAAAAGTCATCCACATTTTTATTTTGGAATAATGTTGGCGCACGTGCATGAGCCCTCATAATGCATTGACCAACGCTTACGGTCGTAATAGTGTTGAATGCCACACGGCATGTGCCCGCAATTAGGAAAAAATATTTTGAAATAGTCTCGATAATATTCGAGGTAGACGGGACCGGGCTTGTCTCAAACTATCGAAATCATTAAATTAATAAACAGATAAATGGAAATAAAGCAATTTTTGTGATTTGAGTGCATATTTAAATGAAAAATGTAGTTACATATTATCACATTACTGATTAGAGCAGGTTAATAATATCAGAAAATAATAGTCAATTGTTTTGTATTGACACGTTGACTTGTTTTCGTACAGTAGTATCGTGCTATTGCCAAATCAGCATGTCAACACTGCACAGAAATGTTTATGAGGACACCTGCAGAAAAAATACACCCACTTTCTTTGGGAGAGGGATTTCTGATAGGGCTTCCGGGTGCACCAAGTATTTGAATTTGTATCCTGCAATAAAAAAAAATATCGCCTGTTTTATATGTGTAGGTCATTATTTGGGAGCTAAACTCATTTGTTCACTAATAGATGTACGGAAAACTAGAACAATCGAGACTCTACTGTGAATATGATTAAATGCAATTATTTTAGAACTTAACGCTTAAAGTTTAACATTTCTTTTTAACATTATAAAGTTAATTTTTCAGAGATTTAAACTCAAAAACTATTAGATGAAAATTTGTATTTTGAGTATTTTGACATCGTAATTTTTCAAATATTAAGTGAAGGCATCACTGCGTCACTTTCGAAACTAGGGCTTTATTTTAATATGTGGATGTCCTTGCCAAGTGCACTTAAGGCAAACCTGCACATGGGGTATCTCGGTATCATGGAAGATGTCATGGAAGATGGGGGGAGGGGGAATTGGCTTGGGCAGAGGACTTTCTAAGGGGTTCTAACGCGTATTCACGTAACATGTTGAGAAAACCGGCCAAAACTCAAAATCGTTAGATTGACAGCCGCGCGGCAGGTCAGATTCACATTTCAGCAATCTACCATTTTCAGCACTGGACATGGCAGGGACCTCTAAGCCAAAATTGCTATATACATCAATGCTAGAGAAAATACATTTCGCTTCAGTTTTTCTGGGAAAACTCGTCTGTTTAAATATAAAACAATGTTATAAAATTGCATGTAATTTAAATAATTAATTATTAGTATACTTAAATTGAGGTATTATTAATTAGACCAAATTAATCGTTTAAGATTTTGTACTTTTTAGCTGCAACCAAATAGCTATGACGATGTTAATTCACATATTGATGCTACATTTTCCAGTCAAGATTCTTCTTCCTTCAGAGGCCAAATAATCTAATTTTTTATACGAATGTATACAGGGTATCCCTGGAGGTAGTTAAAATACATACAAAGAAGCATTTTTCTGCATTGCAACGTTTGGTCGGAATTGAAAAATGTGGATAGTTTCAGCACGATAGGGCTCCAGCCTACTTCGCAAATAATATGCGTAATTACCCCATTGTCATCTTTGACTCTCGATCGATTGGACAAGTTGATCTAGTCGCTTGGCCAGCACGTTCATTAGATTAATCAAATATCAAATTTTGCTTTTGGGGATACCTCAAGGCACTCGTTTACGAGACTCCAGTTGACACAGAGGAGGGCCTCATTGCAAAACTTTAGTAACCGCTGCAACCGTTCGTGATACCTTGCATCTTCGAAAGGGTACTCCAATCACTTGTTAGATGCTACCAGCACGTTTGAGCATTTACAGTAGAGCTTTTTCATTTCTTTTGCATTTGCTATATTTCCATCTACGCTTTTTATTTCTAACCCCACACTGCTAATCTGCTATACAGAAAATTCTTTATATGCATTTTTTTCTTAAAGTTTGTCCTATGAATTCAGGAACACCCTGTATATATATATATATATCCTGGGTGCACCCCCCCTGGAAATGATCCTGCCGGCGCCCTTGTATGACGCACGATACTGTGAGTGGTCGTTGTTTAAATAATGGTTCAGAACGTGCTACAATAAAGCCTGAACTGCTGTAGGGCTACTGCAATCGATTTTGTAACTGCAACCCCTTAGCACCCTACTCTTTCAATACAACTATCACTGGAATTTTCCGTTCAAATTTTTTTAAAAGAACATTTATTGATTTATTGCATTGTTTGTCAGTCCTTTCCACACATCAAATTTCCTTTGGGAAGAAGGTTGAGTCTAAACCCAACTCTATTCCAGGAAGTGATACTCCAGAACAATAATTTGTGTTGTATAGACCATTTCCAGTACTTATACTCTTCCACAAGCATTCACTAACAAACTGTGTAGCAAAACACCGAATGAAAATGTGACATTCAATTTTTCTGCGGCTCTCGCATGCTCGCTCTACTTGCAACGCCACCTTTTTTTCCGAAAATGTTAATTAAATTACAACTTGGTGTTACCAAATTTCCTGGTTTACTCAGCATGTGGCCGGTCAGACATAAAAATAGTTTAATATTTAAAATTCTAAAAAATATTTTTAAAACTATATGTTCTACCTATTCGAAAAGTTTACTGAATACGCGGGATGTGTTTTCCTAAATCGTTTACAAGAAAGGTAAAAAATATTAAATTTTAATTTTTGGCATTTTTTAATAAGAAACAGGTAAAATCAAGCGGTGGATTTTGCTGGTTTCCGGGACCGAGAGGAAACTCATTTTCCCCCATTAGTTTGAAGTCATGCCTCTAATTAAGCCGCAGTGAATCATACTGACCTCACTCAGTATTCTAAAATTTCCAAAGTCCGGAACCACTGGGACTTTATCCGGCTAACAGAAAGTTTTGCTTGATGGAAATCCTGTAACAAGTATTATAAAAATTCGTAACAATATCAAGTGAAGCAATCAAACAAATTGCATTTATCTTTCTTGAACGGAAAGAAAAAAAATAGGAAAAATATGAGGATGATAAAAAATAGGAGGTTATAAAGTGTATTCACGTTACATCCGGAGAAAACTTCCCAAAACTCCAAACTGTTTGATAAAAGCCACGTAAGAGTCCAGTATTGTGGATCTGTGCACTTCAACCATCTCCTATTTTCAGTGATCAACAACTCGTTCAGTTGGCCTATAAGTGCGAGCTTAAACCCAAAAAGCGAAAAAAAGATACATTGCAGAGCGATCCGTTTCCACGGAAACCTACCGCTATTTCCGCGAAAGTGCTCTTTAAGTACTCTTTTTTCTGATAACTCCTCTCCTCGCTTCCTATTTTTTCCGTGAATTTCCCTCCTCGCTTATTGTAATATTCCGCTCCGCGCTTGTGATCGAAAAACGCTCCTAAAGGGGAAGCTCACTTTTGAAAACTGGCCAAAAAATCACTCCGACTGATCGAATTTCGCTCGTTTGGTTTAAGCGTGTGCATATGTTTTTTTGAAGTAATTTCTTTGTTACATGTGGAGGTTGCCGGATTGTTTATTTAGCACATGCCTAATATATACTTTTGAAAACGGACATTGAACAACTTACACAGGTCCACAACTAACGGTGGGGGAAACAGGGCACGTACAACTAGAGTCATGCTGAGGGAAACATCAAAGAGAAGCTAGAAGGAGACGTCAAAATGAAGGTTTGCCTCAAGTGGCGTGATCTCCAGTTGCGGTTTATTATATATAAGAGATTATATATCAGTTCAGACGCTTTATATTGCCTTTCTCGCGGTACTCGGGAATACAACTAGTGCACAAAAATGCGAACATGAAAGAAACGGCAACACAACGCCATTCGATGTTTTGCAAAATCTCGATATAAATACCAAGAAAAAACCATTTTCAAATTAAAAAGAATTAAATAAATCCAAGATACACAAAAGAATTTTCAAATCCAGCTTTTTATTCCAAAATGGACTAAAAGGTATAAAATAGTTTTTGAGAAAATTTTTAAGCTCAAACGCTTATTGCAACACACAGATACATCCTAGTTCATCGACTTCATTTTTTCCCTATAAAATAATATGTAACTTTTAAAAGCTTGATGTGTCAATACTTCTTTTGACCTCATATAAAAGTAAGTAGTTAAGTGTCTTAACCTTTTAAAAATTATGTGTTTTTTTAGATAAAAAAATTAATTAATCAATTTTTTAACTACCTCCGCCGATGATCGATAAGCTAAGCAATGCAAATTGCAATTGTACAAATACAAATTCCAATATAGATATAATTGTACTGTACAAATTGCAATATACATATAATTGTACTATACAAATTGCAATGTATTTGTACATTGCAATTTGTATATCTTTTAGGCCATCTTTGAATAAAAAGCTAGGTTTCAAACACTATTTACCTTTTTCACCTTAGATTTTTCAAAGTTCCAGTTTTGTTAATGAATTCGTTTTTAAAAATGCCACACTTTGAATTACTTATTTTATGGAGATTTAGTTTTTAATGTAAATAATTTCTATCAAAATATAAGGCTTTATAATCTTGTTGAAAGATACTTTTTTCAAAAAACGACACCACATTATAAGTTTTTAAAAGCTTAAATGTCCAAATTCCGTGGAATTGCTTTTATAAAGTGTCAAAGGAAGGAATATTTATATCGGCCATTTTTCAAAAAACAGGCGCATTAAAACTAAGATCTTTTGTCATTTCCTCTTTATTCAAGGAAAGCATAAATTCTTGTATAGCTCTTCGTGACAACCCATTGTTCCCCCTGCCGTTCTTCATAAACACACCAAGTTTTGTGAATTCCAGGAACTATACGGGAAGTGTGGACTAAGTTAATAAGCAGTTCTTGCTTTGGCAAGTGTCAAAAAGCGGCTGAAATAAAACAGCGAATGTTAATAAGACACATAAAAGAATGGCAATTGCAGAGTTTGTTGCAGATTTCCATATGCTCACGCTTAGGGATTGCAATCCGGAAAATCGGATCCGGTAATCCGGTGAATCCTACATCATTAGACGTCTACTGGAACTGATATCAATTTACTGGATCCGGAAACTACTAAAAAAGAAAAAGATGAAAATGAAGGAGCTCAAGTATAATACTTGTCTTATACTCATGACAATTTGTTGACAATAAAACCAACATGTGCTGAAGCTGAAAGGGTCTTTACAGCCGCTGGCTATATTTGTAACTCTAAGAAGTGGCAGATGACACAATTAACACTATTTGTTTCCTACTAATAATGCAAATGCTATTTCATTAATATCTATTGGTTTCTTTTGATTATAAAGAAATTTTTGCTATTCTATCTGATAACGAAAATAATATTATTATACATAATATAATATAATGTATAATAACCTAGATCTAGTCTTATATTATATAATATAAAGATTAAAATTTAACTACTTATTCTAGATCTAGATACTAGAATTTCATTGCTCATTTTATTATTAATTGTTGCTTAATTATTCATGATAAGTTGATTTCCTAAAAAATAAACTGTATTGTTTATAAACTTTATGATACACTCACTTAAGCGTCTTTTTTACAATTAAATTTGGAACGAAAGAGAAATCGTTTTTATATGGCCAATCCCTTCGGATCCGGCCAATTGATAAGGATCGGGCCAAATCCGATAGGATTGAAATTGGTGCCGGATTGCAATCTCCACTCACGCTTCTTATTTCTTAACTTATTTTTTCATTAAAATGTATTATTCAAGTTATTTTAATATGTGTTCTGAGAAATACATTTTATAAACGACGAAAGATATATATTTTACTTTTCTTTTTCTCATGACCATGCATAAAATTAGTCCGACTGTATATTGTCCTTATTTTTTTAAATGCAACTCGACACATCCCATGATTCATGGCGACATAGAATTTAAATTCGGTGTCTGGTATTTCAATTAGACGGGTCAACTTTTTTCAATTTTAATGTTGAACATAGGTGCAACTTCATCGCTGCAATTATTGCAAAGTCAAAACAGTTAAAAAGATCCTGCGTCCAGTCCAGCTTTAATTTCCGAAGTGCAAGGCTGGATGGCTGCGAGCATTCAAAAACCCATGATGCGAAGGAGCGCTAAGCACAGATGGGTATTTTTACTCTGCGTCTTCGCAACGATGAAACTGAATGGGTTAAACCCAAGTTTTTAAAAGAACTTAAAACTATAAACAATCCCACCGTTTCTTGTTCAATTGTCTGGACGTCATGCGAAGTTATACGATATGTGGTCGATTATCTATAAGGCGTTGGCTACTAACAGGACCAAAATCATTGACTATTTTATTTATGTGGCGCATATTATTTATCCTCTTTGAAGGAGCAAGAAAATTGACCTATAGTTTCTTTGCTAAAGTTTTTTGAGGCAGAGGATTTTCTATAGTGATAAGTCTTTTCAGCTTCTTTTTTTTTCATTTTCATCAAGGACTTCCTTTCGCCCACATTTTTTTGTTGGCGCTTTTAATTGTCAGCCAAAGCGCAAGAAGTCAAAGCGCAGTCGGCCAAAGCGCAAGATAATCAGGTGGATGTATTAATACAGGTTCAAAATTAATGTGACCAATTTTAAAAGTATATAACTATTTATGGTAAATTTTAATCGCTTAACCACCAGTTTCATTTTAAAAACGAAACATTTAAATTACCTTTCGAACTATTTTCATTAGTGGGAGTAAGTTACGACTCGAAAATTAGATCCTCAAACCCGTAACGAAATTTTAAGCTTTTGAAAGACGGTTGTTCAAACTCTGTTATAAATAAAGCATTTAAAAATCGGAAAAGACGTTTTTCTAATGTACTACTGAATAAATTTCGAAAAGAAATAAAATTTGGCTGACAATTAAAAGCGGCAACAAAAAAATGTGGGCGAAAGGAAGTCCTTGATGAAAATGAAAAAAAAAGAAGCTGAAAAGACTTATCACTATAGAAAATCCTCTGCCTCAAAAAACTTTAGCAAAGGAACTATAGGTATAGCAATCGACAATTTGTCGTCAGATGAAGAAAATTGGCTATAAAAATGTGAAGAAACCAGTCTGTCATCAAATGTCTGCAAAGACCGTAGAAAAACGTAGAAAACGTTCTTGGCCTCTGTATTTAATGTTACGCAAAAGTGGATACAAAACATGGGTAACTTCGGATGAAGCATTGTCTCATCTGTCATCCGTAACTGGCAAAACGAAGATACAACATATTTCACGCGAACAGCGTCGCAAAGACGCAGCTGTTTTGCAAAAGGCAAGTTGGTCGTCAAGTTGCCTTTTGCAAAGGCAACTTGACGACCAACAAGGACGACGAATAACTTGACGACCAACATGTCTTCTCAAGGCTTAATGAAACCATTTTTTGTAGAGTCAAAGGCTAAAATTGATGCTAAATACTATCAGAATAAACTTTTGAAGCATGTAGTCAAAGACAGTAAATTTCTCTATCTTGAAGAAAAATTTGTTTTTCAGGAAGATTCTGCTCTAAGTCATACTGCAAAACAGCTGAAAGATAAAAAGAATAATTTTCTTCCTCCTGAGAAATGGGTACCATCATTCCTTGAGTGTGCTCCTTGCAATTATTTTTTATTGGGATACTTAAAAAACAATTAAATTGACGTAAAGTAAGAACACTTCAAAGGCTTAAAAAAGCAATCGATGAGGAGGATGGGAAAAAAAAACCCAAAAATGGTCTGAAAAGCTCGCTTGTCTTGACCTAAACGTTTAAGTAAAGTGCACTATGCTTAAGGAAACCATGTTGAAAATTTCTTGTAAATAACTTAACTCCATAAAAATTTTATGATGCTTTGAAATTGGTTACATTATTTTTGAGTCGACCTGTATTAAATGCACCGAAGAGTATGCCATATTTTTTTCGTATGTCAATGTTTTGCCAAGCCGAAACTGCCGAAGCCAATAATTCGAAATTTGGTATGTAGGTGAGTTTTAACGTAGTTTCCCCCCTAAGTTACTAGATTGGAGAGCATTTTCCAAAATTCGTAACTTGGGGGGAATAGGGTGCCAAAACGTTCTTTTCTCACATCCTGTGTGATCTCAAAGAAGAAAAGAGATATCCATAAAATTCTTACTGTAAAATACAACACTCACGAATACCTAAAAGTCGACTTCAGAATATTTCAAATATAATCCTCCAAGGAGGGTAGACGTTAATAAAGAGGGAGGGTGCGCATTTTTCTTGAAAGAAAAAAAAATATTATTTAGAAAATTCTCGCTTTAAAATTTATCATGCTCAAGCACAGCTTGTTTGTAATTAAATTCTTGTTGAAATTTTATGTAAAAAAAAGACTACTTTTATATACACGTAATCCTAGGTGCACGCATGAAAGGGGCTATGCTGGTTAAGCGCACCTCCCCACCCCCATAAAGGTGAAGAGTTTGAAGTAAAATGTACTTAATAAAAAATTGTCACTTAATGAATTAAAATAGTTTATTTTTAAAAATACTTTTCAAATTATATCTAAAATATATTTTTTTAAGTTGATTATTAAATAAATACTTTCATTTAGCACATGACATTGGTTCAAACCGATTTTTCGCGTAAATTATATAGTAGTATACAATGACTACACACGAGGGTTTCGCCCAAATGCTTTCAGATTTCAGGAGATCGCAAGGTGGAAAAGGTTGGGAACCATTAGTATATGAGTTGACTATGAGTTGAGAACAGTTGACTTCTCTCTATTATAAAGTCACTAAAAAGACCAGACAATCAGTTAGTACTCTATAAAAAGTAACGTGCTGACAGTGGGCTTGCATTACATGAAGTGGTACAGAACATTTGGACGTTATGAAAAATTGCAACTATAACCGAAGTCACTAGAGCCGAGTTCAGCAGTATTTGTAGCCCCCTAAAATCCTTTGTGCGCCACTGCGCCTAATAATATTCTCAACCTGAGCCCGTCACATGCAAACAAGGTAAACTAATCACCTTACAAATTGAATGGTGTATCTTCATTGAAGAAAGTAACTCGCATATGCTGTTGCATATTGCAATAGTTACGATCATAAAATGAACTTTTTCAGGACACTGACTGACTTTTTGATGCGATTTTTGTGCGTATGTGTTGTTAATTCATGAAAATAAAGTAAGTTGACATGATTTCGTTCTGCAATTTATTTAAAATGTCCATTAATTAAATTCTCTCCTTCAGAAAATGATTAAAAGTGTGCAGAAAAGAACACATTGCTTTTCTAACATTAGTTGTTGAAGTTCGTTACAAGGAAAAATACATAAAATTAGTTCTATCAATTTTTAAAATTTTTTTGGTGGGCTGGGGGGTGGGGGAGGGTTGTATTAAATGTCTTCTATAATGTTTCTGAGTCTCCGCTACTGATCATTAAAAAAAAGACTCCAGTTCAAATTTAAATCTCGATGAATTCAGCTATGGATGCATGTTCTACATCATAAATTTTGTTGTTGTTGCTTTCCGTTATTTTTTATTGAAAGGTAAAACTAATACTTCAATAGGAAAGAAAGCATCGAACTTTATCGTAAATATTTTTTTAAATAGAGATTCATGTAAATTTCTTTAAAGATTTTTATAGAAAAATAATTTACGAGATCATTATGTAATTACTAGAAGTCAAAACCCAATGTGGGGGTAATTACAACGGGCGCTAGAAAAAACATTCGACAAAATATATGTCTACACTGAACATATTTCATCTTCGTTCATCTAAAATAAGTAACCTCATATTCAATTTTTATTATATACCCAAATCGAATTTCATGCTCTAATGGAAACGCACAAAAACATTTCGCATTTGAACGATATCATTTTGTGTAAACAGACCCTCTTATATTAAAGCTTAATAATAGATGAAATTCATTTTATTTGTGAAAAAAAATACTGCATATTCTGGAAAAAGTATTTTAAATGAATGAATCACAATTTTCCCTTCAAAGGCAGATAACCGCTCCGTCAATAAACGTAATTGTCACTCCATACTCCTAATTTTGTCCAGCAATAACTTTTTTTACTCACGGAAATAAAATGGAACTGAAAATAGCAAAATATCGCTTTAAAATGTGGGAGCAGGTGGATTTTCAGATTTTAAAGATAGCACAGACTGTTTACTATATTTTTCTGCATAATTATTAAAAATTTCGAGTGGATCGCACAAACGGTGTAGATGTTATTGCGCTTTTTCTGCTTAACTTTGTAATCTTCTTTTTGCAGTAATGGCGATGAAAGTTTTATCTTTGAGCAGGTTGCCCGGAACTGTTAGAGAGTCAGGGATCAGTGTAACTATATAGGAGGATTATACAATTATTATCATTCATTCCAAAAACAACATAAATGCTAACTTTTAAAACACAGGTATCTACAATTTTCAAAGCGTTTTTCATATCAATTTTAACTAAAAGTATTGCATGTTCGCTAGCCTATTAAGTCTAATACTAATTCCAAACAAGAAAATCTTTGTATTTGCATGTTGCACAGCTTTTACTGTTTCCTGAAAACTGTGATTTAAATAGTTTATTAGCGACAGACACAATTATAGCTATGTACGGTCGGTGGCGAAATTTAAAATGTAGCTATCGAAAGATATATTTTTGACAAATTTGAAAATAGGAGTTAAATAAAATAACACACTCCTAAATCAAAGATGTCTCTAGTTCCGTGAAGAGCTTACTTTCAAGAGTCTGTGTTATTTGTGAATAATATCACAACTATTTTTGTACTGAATATAAAAAAGCGACTAGAAAAATGATTTGTAAAGTATAACAGGCTGTACTCAAAAATGTGTTAGAAGCATACATCATATGAAGTAAAATCACTTTTGAGATTTTTTTTTAATTTACGAGTGAAACATTTTTAGCAAAGAGAAAATGTCCATCATTCCTTGCAAAAATTATCCGTTTAGAGTTTCAAGTGAGTTTTTCTACGAAATTATACGAAGACTTTAAAGCTTTCAAAAATTGGAGTATTTCAGTTAAACGAAGAATCCAGATACAGAGAACTCGAGGCAACATATCTCGAAAGGCATATCAGTTTCGGAGGAAAATCACATTTTTCTTTCTCTTCCTTTTCATGTCCTTGAAATTTGCCTTGAAGTAATATTTGGATATTTTCAGATTGTTGTGTACTGCTCAAAGGGTACAGATGAATGTGGCGTATGGTTTCCATTGTTATCAGAAATCATTACCTTTAGAAAAATATGCGTTTAGAAGTATACATGAAATAAGAGAAAAATGTCAATTTAGTTTTTGTTATAATTTTGAATGTTTCAAAATGAATAGTAAAATATAATAATAACATTTTATCCTAATATTTTCAAGCGTTAGTGTAACTGTGTGGGAATTAAGGGTGCCTAAGCGCTTAATTAAAACTTTTTAGTCTCTTTTAAGTAAAATTACAGTAAGAATAAATGCCATATAATAAACCAATAAATAAATTTATTTTATTTGCCACTATCTCTGTAATGACTTAATACAGACTTTACAGTCATAGAGTGCAAGACAATTTTCTAATCTTAGTGTAATGAATAGTTCAATATTTCCTTAAAGAGAGTCAAATAACTATTACTTTTTCAGATATCATGTCTCACACTGAAGGATTTCGATTCTTGCAAAGCATCAATTGTTTGTAAGGTCTAATTAGAAAATGTATCTCCATCTCGCATACTTTTTTTAATATATATGACTTCAAACAACTCAATATAATTTATGCTGTCTTTAAATTGGAAGATTTTGATCGTTTACAGGATTTTGAATTGCTAATCATATCCCATATTTCTTGTTGCTGGTCTGCTGTTATTCGATGTCCTGTAATTTTAGAATCTACCAAAATGCAAAAATCCCTGTATGCCTCCCCGCAGCTAAAATGAGGATTATGCTCAGGTATTACACCGAGAGCTCTAGCACAGTGGCCTGTAACAAAAACATCTTCAACTGGCATGAAGTTGAGCCTCTGAGACTTCTCGTACAGTGATTCCACTATATCACTTGATATAACATATCCAGCCCCTGCTACAAAGGTCGGATGTCCATATGGCAAAGTGAGGACTGGAACAGCCTTGTTGTTTTTCATTTTCACCGGATAGGCTGCGTGCGTCTTCACGCAACCAACAATCCAACGTTTTTTGGACTCATTCCCTCTCAGAAACTTCGACAGCTGTTTTGTGTTTGTAAAGACGTCATCGTCAGTTTTCATCAGGAACTTCACCTGGGAGCAGTAGGAAGAAAACCATTTCAAGGCCAGAATAGACTTTTGAGTCAAGTTCTTGTACGAATCGATGAAGTCTCCTTGTATCAAATCCCTGTGACCCATGCTCTCTTCATAAATTTGCTTCTGGAGTCGCCTGTTATTGCGCACTTTTCCAAGCAGAAACACGATGGCACCATCTGTCTGGTTTAGAACATCCGGGTTACCCCACGTGCTTCGAATGGCCATCCTCTTTTCAACATTTTCCGGCGATGAACTTACCGCTATGATGTAAAGTAGTTTCTTTTCAAGGCAAAAATATGGTTCGTTGATCAGAAACCGAATGACTGAAGGATTAGAGGATTTTAATTTAGGTAAAGAATGATACTCTTGTTTCATTAGAATTGAATGCAGCTTTTTTTCTAGTGTCTCACTGCCATAGCCTTCTCGTTTTGTCGTCGCTGAATCCTCAAATTTAGTTACACTTAGCATGAAGAAAAAGCCCAGTAAAATTAGTGAAGACGTAACTAACACTAGTGCAGGCTTTCTCCAGTGATAGAGCTGAAGCCACACTTTAAACCTAGAAAAGAGAAAAATATTACAAGAAATATTAAAACAAATATAAAAGATATTCAGCATTTAAAAGTGTCTTTCCTGCTTCACTCGGAGAGAAGTACAATGATATTAGAATATACACTGTAATGGTGCATACCATCTGACTCATCGTTAAAGTTAGTAAAATGAATGAAAGAAGTTGATGCCCAACTTTCACATTAACGCATATACAAGGTGATCATGTAAAACTTTGAAGATATACCGGGCGATCGAAAAGTCGAGACAAGCTTTAAAAATTAATAATTCGAAAAGGAACCAAGATACAAAGATACGGTTTGCACCAAACTGATGGAAAGAAACGGGTTTTGTGTGGCAACGAAACGAAAATAGTTCTGTTGGCGAACAACAGATGGCGCTATAGTGTTTATTTCAGCAAAAGATGATTTACAAATGAAAAAAATGTTGACAACTTGAGAGTCAGCTTAATTACAGTTAATTGGTACTACTGTAAATTTTCAATGTGCTGCCCACCATTCAGAAACACAGTTGTGAGACGAGTCAAAACACCGTTCACAGCATTTAGTAGCATTTCTTGCGTTACGGCAGACATATTTTGGCGGATGGCATCTTTCAGTGCTGCGAGTGATGCCGGTTGGTCGCGGTACACTTTTAACTTTAAGAATCCCCACAGCCAAAAGTCACAAGGCGTAAGATCGGGAGATCTTGGAGGCCATGATTGATTAAAGCAGCGACTGATAATGCGATCCTCCCCAAATGTTGAGCGTAGCAGATGTTGTACAGGCAGAGGAATATGAGTTTGTGCTCCATCTTACATAAAGGTGATTGTTTGAAGTGCCTGTCGCGCTTGCAGTTCAGGAATAATTTTGTTCTGTAACAGTGCAGCATATCGCTGACCAGTGACAGAAACTGTTTTGCAACCCGTCTGTGTGACTTCCTCGAAAGAAATGGACCAATTATGAAATTAGCAGTGAAACCACACCAGACTCTCCCTTTAGGCTGTTGCACTGGTACCTCAACAAATGCATGTGGATTTTCTGTGGTCCATACTCGACAATTGCGCATGTTAACAACGCCAGAAAGTGTGAAATGCGCCTCATCTGTCCAAAGCACAGTGTAAAGCCAGCCGTGTTGCTCTCCCATTTTATTGACTACCCAATTGGCAAAATCTCGACGAGAGTCGAAGTCAGGAGGTTTCAGTTCTGGGTTATGTTGATACTTATGGGGATACCTTTTCAGAGTTATTCGCAGTCCTGTCTGTCTCGGAACTTCTCGGGTACTGCTCTCTCCATGTGCAGAAATCGCGGACATGGATTGCACCGCTTGCTCCACTGTCGTGACAACAGCAGCAGCTGTTGAGGGACGACTACTTCTTGCACGTGACGCCAAAGACCTGTAGATTCAAATTTCTTCATCATTTTGATCAATGCAGAAGGTGTTATTGGTCCTTTTCTGCCTCGCATGCCCTTCATGTAACGATATGCTCGCAATGCCGCTGTGGCACTTTCCGCATTCTTATAATAAAGTTTGACTAAGAGGGCTTTCTCAACTATGGACAGCATTTCCATGCGTATAAGCTTCGACTACCATTACCTGCTTCCGTTGCTCCCTTTTATATCGCTTGTCGCTTTGCATAATCCTATACCAGAAATCCGACAGCGCCATCTGTTGGCCACCAAGAGAAATATTTTTGTTTCGTTGCCACACAAAACCCGGTTTCTTTTCCATCCGTTTGGTGCAAACCGTATCTTTGTATCTTTATTCGTTTTCGACATTAAGTTTGTCCTGAATTTTGGATCACACGGTATATACCTCCAGTGGCCGTTCCATTCAACTAATTAAGATGAGATTTCAGGCGTAGTTAGAGGAATAAGCTCAGGATCGTGTGAGCAGCCTTTCGTGTGCTTACGGATGAGGTTATAGGGACAGGAACTCAAAATTTTCGAATGGCAACGCCTACTTTTTCCCACCCCAAAGAGCTCAGTGCCTGCAGAAACCGTAAAGAGCGTTGGAACGGTACGTGCCTCACAAAAAAATGGAATACCCTCTCAAAATCTTTTAAAATCTAAATCTTAATCTTTTCTAAAAAAGTCTTTTTCTTATACGAGGAGCCTCCAATCAATGATTTGTTAATTCGCGCATTCAACTTCCTCTAAGCTCCAAATCGATTAACTAATTCGCTGTCTTATAACCATCCTTTTTGGGTACTTTCTATACATTCGTAGTTTCCCTTGCTTTTGCTTTTTGAGCTATGTAATTGTTCTTAATGTTTAAGGAACCCCACTTACTTACAGTGCTTTTTGTGCGAACTGCCCGTTCACCGCAATTTTTCTTTTCCCGCGATTTTTTACAATATTTCTAAAAGGCACTTCAAAAGAGAAGATAAACATAAAGCTCACACCTCAAGAAAGCCGGCTTTTTGCTGCGGCGAAAACCTCAACCACCATTAAATACAAACTACAAATAAATACCTCAAGAAATATTCATAAAACAGACTCCGTCTGTTGCCATTTGAATTTCAGATAAGAGTGATAAGTAAAGAGCGTAATATTAAAATGATGAAGTCTCCTACTGCTCTTACCCCATATAAACATCCCTTTGTCTCACACCCCTTCCCGTACTGAAGTGGATTTTTCAAAGTCCTTAAATTACATGCAGTAATTGAAGCGCGGATGTTTTGTTTTAATAAGCTAAGGTAAACAGTGTTAAAATATAAGGCGTTAATGTCTCCCACTTTGGAGAGATAATAAGTTTTCTTCCATGGAGTTTTACTGTTTGATAAATAAGTATCTGAAATAAAAAGGCGGACTGAGATAAAATGAATGAATTTAGCTCAAATTTCATATTTCACACTTACTAGTATTTGTTACGAAGGCAATGCGTACATATATAAGCCAGGGTTGGAAAACTCTATGGTCCTATATACTCAGGGCTTGTAAAATTGCAATCGAGCATGACCATTTTTGCACTACATGCTTGACCGGGCATGTAAAAATATTGTTTCACATCTATCTAAATAAGAAGACTTAAAGCAGGTAACAGGTGTACACTGTACTAATAATATTTTCTATACTGTTTTTTTGTTTTGTTAATGCAGAGCACACTCGGCTATCTGCGGAATTGAAGAGTGCCTTGGGCGGACGACTTTTTTAGGTGTCGTAACACATATTCACATTACATCTGGAGGAAACCGCCCAAAACTCCAGACCGTTAGATCGACAGCTTCGCGATAGGCCATAAAGCTGTACATTTATAATTCAGTCATAGCCATCTACCAATGAATATTTTCTGAAAATCTAAGGAACTGACAGTCTGTTTAGTGTTTGATCTATGACATTGGGAAGAGGAGAAGCGAGTTCGCCTTGTTTGTTTTTAATTGTGCTTCACTAATTATTCTCTTGCAGTTCTTCAGTGTCGGTTTTTGCTAAATTCTAGATGATTCATATGTATGTGCAGGGCCGTACCCAGAAAAAAATTTCGGCGGGGTCCGAAAATTTCGGGGGTCTGGTCCCACCCCACCTCCCTGGGTACGGCCTTGTGTATGTGTGTATATGTATGTTTTTTATTTTTGTTTTTGTTTTTTGTAACGAAAATCTTTTGTCCGGGTGTGTATTTTTTGTGCTACATGCCCGGCCGGACATGTTGAAATTTTCAGGTTTTTCCAACCCTAATATAGGGCTGTTTCGGTAAAAATGAATGTCATACGGCCATTCACCTGGATAAAAATATTTGCACTTCCTATCAAACTCTCGAAAAGATGAGTGATTTTTTATAAACAAGCTCTAGAAAAAAGGGGAGGGGCATGGTATTCTAAGAAATTGCAATTTTACAAGATCTTTTATAAATGTAGAATTTACCTGAGATATGGAGCTCTGAAAAGAATCGAAAGCAATGTTCCATTAAATGTATTAAGCTTAGCAAATTTTGCAGCCATATTTAAGACATGGATTTTTCAGTCTTTCCGAAAACTAGATACTCTATTGTTTAAAAAGGCACACAAAACTGCTTCTAAAAATTGGAAATTTGTTGGGGGGAGGGGAATCCTCTCTGAGAGCAGACTCATTAAAACACCATAAACTTATTTTTTCAAAATAAGGAAAGTCAAAAATCTAGTTCATAAAATCTGAAATTAATAAGCAATTTCAAAAATAAGACGCATAGCAACATGTTAAATAACGCAAATTTTATCTCTACATTCTCCATTTTTCCGCATACCAAATATCAAAAAAGAAAAGAAAAGCAAACACAGAAAAGAAAATAACAATTTTTCTGCCATAAAAAAATTCTTAAAATAATATCAGAAATAACATTAGTGTTAAGTTATTACAGCTGCACTGATTTTATATTTTGAATTTATACAGCTGCATTTTAATCCCATTGTTTCATTCTGTATCTCATCGTTATTGTTTGTTCTATGCAAAACATGATCATTTTTTTAAGAAACTGTCCCAGCATATTAAAATGAAAAATCCGTCGAATTGAAATCAAAGATGTGATGGAGCTGTAGTATTCTCTGAATTTTGTTTATTTTATCCAGTTTAATTTTAATCTCATTCCAATATGCTGAATCTATATCGCGTTACGCACATGTAGCGAAAACACTTTCAGGAATTCAAAGGAATAAAATGCATTTCGGTTTTTCAATTTTGATTTTATAAAATTCAGAATAGGTAAATCAGTATATTCTAAAGATTACAACAGATACAAAACTATGACAATCTCATATTAAAACTTAATAGAAAAAGAGCTTTTCCTTTTTTCTTCGAAATCGAATTTTAGCGTTCTGTTGCATCGTTCTTTTCTCTCCTTTATTTTCGTTAAATATTATATGTATTTTTTAATTATGCAAAACCAAAAATTGTGCAAAGCATTGGTGATTTTTAAAATTTAATTTTGCAATGAAAACAAAAAGTATATGTTGTAGTTTATTTGTATTTTTAACTAAATTGTTCAAAATACTGATTGGGATATTGCTTTGTTATTGCGCTCAATATACACTGCTTGACAATTGCTAAGGAACAGTTACGTTTATCGGAATAGTTAAGAATAGTGTTACGTGAATTTCACACTATCCCTTGCCGGGGCCTCATGACTGCCTCACCACTAGAGGTCGCTGGACAATCTAGAACTCTAACTCTTTTTATTTTCTTTTCAGATTGAACCTCGATGTAATCCAGATAAGACGTGATGTTTCCTTTATTCTTAACTTGCGTGTAAAATTTTGTATATAGGATAATTAAAATGTGTGTAATTAAAATGTTGAAGTAATCCTTGAAACGCTAACTCTACTGCCGGTCGACGACGCGTCTCGGGAATAAAAGGTAAGGTGAAGATTTTTTATTTTTATCCAGTCCTTACCAATAGACATTGCCGATGTACGCGACAAATAGAATGATTCAAGAAATGAAACTAAGTAATTTTTAGTAGCGACGATGTGCATTTATTATAGTGCAAAATGGTACAGATATCGCCAAATCTATGAATTAAAATCATAAAATAAAAATGATGCTCCTTGGATGGTTTCCAAACAGCCTAAAAAAATTGATCTTGAGGTCAGAATGATGCAGACATGAGTACTTAGTAAGATGTGTGTAGACCATGGACATTAATGCACATTTTGCATCTGTTCTCCATAGGTGCCAAGTATTACGGAATATAATTAACAACTTTTTGTGAACGGTAATTTTCTGTTTAAAATATAGAAAAATTCCGAAGTTGGAGGCATGATGGCCTTGTAACTATTTTGGAAAATTATTCAAAAAATTTATGGTTTGGAAAAAGTGGTTAATTATATTCCGTAATGCGTGGCACCTATGGTTCTCCATGCTCTTCACTAAACTATCGAGGAGTTTTTGCGGGATATTGTCCCACTCCTCTCTCAAAGCGGTTTTGAGCTCTTGAACTGTTCGGGGAGGGATGGTTCTTTGTGCAACACGTCTGCGAAAAGCATCCCAGGCATGTTCAATAGGATTTATGTCGGGAGAGTAACCAGGCGATTGCATTCGGAGAATATTTTCACTTTGTAGTGCGGCCGCGCATTATCGTGCATAAACAGAAAGTCTGGACCTACAGCACCAATAAAAAGACGAACATGATCCAGGATAAGCTCTCTTCAATACTGCTGCGGTGTAACGCTTCCTCGCTCAAAGAAGTGAAGCGGTATTCTGCCATTGTGCATGATGCCTGCCCACATAATGACGCCTGGGCCGTACCGATCACGTTCACAAGCAAACTGTTGTGCATAACGTGTTCCAAGCTCTCTCCACTGTAATTGGTGGCCAGAATCACTTGTCACACTGAACAGAGATTCGTCGGAGAACGTTACTCTAGACCAATTTTGGTGATCCCAACCAATATGTTCCTTACATCAGTGTAATCTCTCTCGACGATGGCGTGGTTGAAATGGGATGCAACGAGCAGGCTTCCGTGCATACAACTTTATTTAATTGCCGTGAGATGGTTCTTGCTGAAACATGCGTACCGGTAGCGCTTGCCACGTTTGCAGCTATCTGGCCAGGTGTGTAATTTCTGTTCCTTTTTGCCACGAGGGCTACATAGCGATCCTCTAAAGGTGCGCTTTTCCAACCACGACCCCGGCATTCTTTCAGAAAACATTTCTACCTTCAGCGGCCTTCTTTAATCGCGAGATGACACTCTTTGATACACCCATTGCAGCAGCTACAGTGGTGACACTTTGACCTGCTTCCAGTCGTCCAACTGCTCGTTCACGATCGTAGTCACTCAAATGATATCATGCAGACATTTTGTTTTTAATTATTGCAAGAACCAAGCCGAATTTCATTGAAAAAACTTTTATAACATCCAGCACTATTTTCGTCAAACATCAAACAGCATGAATTTTCGTATGAATCATGAGCTTGTATGCACTGTCTTTTATACAGATAACGAATCTTGGTCTACCATGCCCTGTGAACTTGAATTTAATGTTATTGGTCAGCTGTCTGAGACGCAATTTTGCATAAATCACTTGTTCCTTAGCAATTGTCAAGCAGTGTATTTCTTAGCTGTATTTCGTCGCTGTCTAATGAATATCTGCTATGTGCACTTTTTGGAGATTTTTCGACATTTTCACTATTATGAATAGTTTACTAACCAAATTTTCTTAGAAACAGACTTCTATGTGAATCCAATCATACGGTGAACTGTGACTGCAATAAAAAATATGCCATGTGAATCAGCCAAAATATTGGCAAAAATAGCTGCTAATAAAAACTAGTAATTATATAAATAAACTTTTTGCACGTAGCAGATATTGGCTTGACGACAGCGATATTTTAGTTAACGCTTGTGCTAGATATACTGGTAAGATAACAATGAGGTTTGCGTGTCGGACTAACTCTTGAAGTGTTTGTCTAAATTCTCAATCGAGTTTCATAAGCAATGAGCTTTTCTCTGACACTTACAACAATGATATGAAATAGAATTTGTAAATTACGAATTTTGATTGTTTTCTGCGGAAGATGCATTAGTTTTTGACATACGCTTCTCGGAAAGCTCACTGTTAATTCAATACCTCTTCCAAAGTGATAATCAACAAGTAAATGTAGACGACGTTTCCGAGTCCCACATTCCTACGTGATTCGGAATTGTCTTAGTCTCCTCTATTAACCTTTATTTTTCTGGCGTAAAGTTTTGAATCACCCTGTATACAGTGTGTTCAGAAAACAACACACTGATTTTAAAGCTGAAAATCTCAAAACAAAGATCAGTAGAAGGAAGGGTTCAGCAAACAGATTATTTATTATGTAAGCTGTAAATATTTAAGGGGGAGTTTCGAAACAGTAGTTACAAAAACCGATAACAGATGCCGTTGTAATCGCCGTCCTCCATAATGGAATGGCCTGCATGTTCTCAAGATTGGACTCCGCGTGACAACTCTCTGAGAGGTACATTGAAAGAAACTGATAACCAGAACCATATCCCAATACGCTGGATATGAATCGTCGACGTGCGACATAGGAATCCATTTCCCTTGAGACATTGCAGTCTGTGGTGACAAATTTCATTATTTGTTTGCGTCACCCCTTTGTATATCGTATGGGTGGATAGGCATTTTCAAAAGATTGTGTCGTGACTGATTGCAGAGAATGTGTTTATACATATGCAAGATCAAGCGGTCTTGAAGTGCAGCGACATCTGTTTTTTAACATAAAAGCGGTACATTTTTAATTTCAAAATAAAGAGTACGTCTTTTAAAATTAAGGTTACGTCCGTAATCCTCCCACCCACTTAAAGTAGGTCACTGCATGTGCAGGTATAAGCCACTGTATATATATGTTAGAAGATATTTTAACTACTATTTCGATACTTCTGTGTAATTTTTTTCTGGGTTACATGATAAGAAACATGCCGTGCTACATTCTTTGGTTGATCTTTGATTTTGAAATTTTTAATTTTGTAATCTTGGTGGTATTTGCTTTCAACCGTGTATCTTAATATAGCTGAATCAGTCCTCGGTGTTAGAAACTCGCTTTCAGATGAATGAACCCGACCAGCGGCCGAGCGCATGGCGCTCTCAGCTGGGAGACTGAAAGTGTCTGATTCAAACCCAGGTCGCGTTCTTCGACCGAGCCGTTCCGAGTTTTAAGTAGTTTTCTCCGAAACTTCGCGTAAATGCGGGTTAGGACCCCTAAGGCGGGTAAGGCACCTTGGCCTAGATCCTTCAGGTAGATAAACGGCCATAATCCCACAAACAAACAGATGAATGAAAGAAAGTATTTGAAAATGTTAGAACTTGAGATGATAAAAGGCTTTTATTTTCTAATAAGCGCGAAGTAATTTTACTGTATCATGATACATTTTTTTGGGGGGGAGGGGGCTAAAAACAGAAATTTCATCACGCTTTTGTTGGAATTTACTAATGACCATCGCAACGCTTATTCGACTTTTACGAAATTACCTTTCATTTTAAAAAAATGAAAATAAACAAAAAAGTAATTATAAATTTCACTAAAAACTGTTCTGTAGTAAAATTGAAGCTATCATAAGCGCAGAGTTACACAGACATGCAGAGTTTGAACATACTTTCTCTCTAAAAGTAAGAAAAAAACGTGAATGCGCGTTAGAATTATTCCTTTCAAAGTTCTCCGACTATGGCAGCCCCTCCCCCAGCCCCGTAGGCAGGTACCCCCGTGTAGGCTTGCCACAAGACAAAAAAAAACACCTCTAAAAGAAAAAAAAACAGTGTTTGAGCTATTCCAGTTATCTATCCAAACATTTCCACTTTATACGCATATGAGTATTTGGTCTCCCTTCAAAAGCTTTGAAGGGAAAGCATTTCCAGTCTTTTACCATTATCGGGTAAAATTGTTAAACCTCGGATTACCTGGAAATACATGTCTGAGCATAGCTTAAAAGCTCCAGCCACGACTGTGTTTAGTACTTAAGCTTTAAGTTTTTTTTTAGAATAAAACTACGAAGAGTAAAATTTTAAAAAATTATCATTTTGTCATGTCAATAGTTTAAAATATTTGTTTCTTCTGTTTCCAGACTAGTTTTTGCTATTTAAAGTTAAATATAATAACAATTTTAAAAACTTCATTTTCAGTTCTGTCATAGTCTAACTCGGTAAAGTACGCAAGTACATCTTTAAAATTTTATGTATTTATTTGTTTTCTCCCAGTCTTGTCATCTTATGCTCCAAACAAATCAAATACCCTCTCGAGCACTGTTCCTGATCTAATCAAAATCTGAGTCTCAGCAATTATGCAAATTATGCAACACGTAGCTGTTTCTGCGTATGCAGTGGCGTAGCGTAGGGGATCCCGCCCCGGGCGGCAAATTTCTAAGGGATGCAAAATCCTTATCATTGACTTCTTTTAAAAAGGTTAAAGTGACATTTTTTATCTTTATATATATATACTAGCTGCGTGCCCGTTCTTCGCACGGTAGGAAACGAAAATGCTCCTTACATGTGTAATTCCACTTAATTCCAGTGATTTGAAATCTTGTAAAACAACCCTTGAAAAAGGATAAACAGAACACTTTTAATTTCATGAAATATTTATTAACGTTGTATATTGGTATTTATTCATATCATCCTTACAAATCTACCAATACTACCTATTACGCATATTAATACTATCTATCTTCGCTGCTTCCTTCTTAATGCTCAATTTAACGAAACAGCTTACATTATTTGGCACAAATGGGACCTTTATATTCTATGGCGATTCTTTAGCAATTTACGCATTACCATAAACATTATTCATTTCCCATAATAGTTGCTATTAAGGAAGCTCTCCATACAAATTTAATTTATGCATAGTTTTGTAGGATTGGCGTATTTAGCACCGCAAAACATTTAATCTCACCGTGGTGAAAAATATTCAAGCGGTGCCAACTTAAATATCCATGTATCCAATATAAAGATATCTTATAAATCCTCCATAGTTCTGTCTACTGAAAACATCAAACTGTGTCATCTCGAGGAGCTATTTAGAATCGCTATAACTGTGACAGGACGTTAGAGTTGCAGAGTTTACAAATTTATTACGTCACTGTTTAACTACCGTAAAAGATACCCCGGTTGGCATCATGAATTTCTCAGTTTATTTCTAAAGTAAGTTTTAATCAAAATATCGCCTCCTTGTGTTAAAAAAAGAGCAGGGATAAATGAGTTAAATTTGTGGCGTAATTTTTACGTATTTTAAAGCATTTGACGTCATAGATCCTCACTTGCGCATTGAAATTCCGATATCCCATTTAAAAAATCGATTGGTTGGAAAAAGAACATTTTTTTCTAATCCTTTTTGTGGCAACGCAATTAAATTAACACGTGCCATGATCAGTTAATGTAATCCCGTAAGCTCTCCTTTATGGAGGAGCGTAATTCAACGTTAAAATAAAACTATACTCGCAACGTGCATGCATACGTTAGGCAACGCCTGCGCCATAATTAAATGCCAAAAATAAAAATAGTAAATAGAAAAATTTTAATATGTCGCGCTTTGAAACGAACTTTGTAACTTTTAAAATGAACATTTTCAGCACCGTGGAGACATTTCAATTTTTAAATAAGCACCGGATTAAAATACCACTTCTAATAATAATAATCGTGAATTTATTAGTTTATTTCTACAGTAAATTTTAATCAAAATATCGTCTCCCTGTAAAGTAATTAAAAAACTTTGTAAATAACACACATAAGAAGTAAAAGGAAAGAGGAAAAAAAAAGGCAGGATTGCGTCAGTGGTTTGCATAGCCATTTCCGTGCGGTCGTTTCGAAGTTTGTAAAGTTTAAGCATTGTTTGACATTGTTAATCGAAGTAACCACTTGACTACGCCTGCGTTGAAAATAGAGCTGGAATAAATGAGTTAAAATTATGGCGTAATTTTTACGTATCTTAAAGCATTTGACGTCATAGATCCTCACTTGCGAATTGAAATTCCGATATCCCATTTCAAAGCTCGATTGGTTGAAAAAACCCTTTTTTTGTAATCCTTTCTGTGGCAACAACCGAACATAAGTTCTCGTGCCGCGATCGCAATGTAATGAATGGCGTAATATCGTGTTGATGCTATTAAATTCTAAACATTAGGCTGCATTAAAATTCGTAAAAAATCATCTAATTTACATAATTTTTTCGTTTTTATTTTAAAAGAGGGAGAAAAGAATGTTTCACGATTTGTCAAAATATCAAAAAGTTATGACGGATAGAATTCAAGATGGCGACAATTTTAAAATTATTTTACGAAAAATTCGCCGAAGTCGATGCTTAGTAAAAAAATTCCTAAAAATCGGTAAATTATGTTATGTATTCAGAACAAACTGTTTTTAAAAGAAAAATTTCTCCTCTATCCGATGATACAAATGCCGTTTTGCTGCGAGCGTAATTTCCGCCGTTATTACGAATTAGGTGAGAAAAAATGCCAAAAATCGCATAAAACATAAAATAAAAAAAATTCTAGGTCGAATTTTGAAAAAATCGCTTCGAGGTGCACAACTTCATGTTTAGATCTTCCCGAGTGCCAAATTTGGTGTTTCTAGGTGTAGCCGTTTGTCCGTAACGCCGCCGACACACAGACCCACAGACCCACACACAGACATCTTCTTTTATAATAAGTAGAGAAGATATATATATATATTAATATCGGACAGACAGAAATTCAAGCAATGTTTTATATAACTATTTCCTTCGGCTTTCAAAACTTTCATCATCATCTTGCAGTTGCGTTTCTATTCTATAATTATCTTCGCCTGTTAGATGTCTTGTAATTTTCTTTTTAAATCCACGCTGGATATACATTAGGGGTATTGTGGTTTCGTTTTCGTTTGTAAGCAGGGGCGGCCTGATACGATAAGCAAGGTAAGCATCGCATCGAGGCGCCGTCTTCGAAGGAGCGCCATTTCGAAAGGGTTTTCTTTGATAAAAAGTAAAAGGAGGCGCCCGCTTTGCGTTTACGGGGGTGATATCAGGTGCCCTCCACCCTCTCCCTGTCTGTAAATAACATTTCATTAGGGATGGACGCGAGACGTGCGAGACGAGAATCGGGGCTGTCTCGTCTCGTCTCGCAGTGGTAAACCTCTGTCTCGTCTCGCAAACACCGTGTCTCGTCTCGCGTCTCGCAAAGAAATTGCTGTCTCGTCTCGCGCGAGACGCGAGACGTCTCGCGAGTCTCGCAAAATTAAGGACTGCGATTTCGTTACCATTTTATACTAACTTATTATTGGGATTTTATTGAAAATTAATATTAATAATAACAATTACTTACATATAGCCACTTTAGTAGATATATTAATAACTATATCAGCATATATCGGCATTTGAAGTAAAAGAAATTGAGATTTAATCCGTATATATAATGTTACACCGAAAATATAGTATTTATTTTTATTTACTAGCTGCGTGCCCGTTCTTCGCACTTTAGTACACGAAAATTTTCCTAACATGAGTAATTTCAATTAATTCCAGTGATGTGGAATCTAAAATAAAAGCAAAATTATTTGACTCTTGATGTAAAGTTTGCGTCATGAGTAATTAACCTGGCATCATTGCAATATAATGACTCAAAAAACTACGTCAGTGTCATTCGCGATCAGAAAAGTGAAAAGCTTAGCGGTTTGCAGAGAACTCCCGACTTTCAAAATGTGTTATTTCTACATCATACTGTTCAAGTTGTAGCATTAAATACCTCAGACACTACATGAAATGGACAACCGTTTGTTTTAAAATAGCTGCGCACCCGCTCTTCATACGAGAAGTAGCGAATATTTTACTAAAATCATATCTGCATGAGACAAAACAGATTTTTTTTTTTAAGTTCAAGTAATCTCCTCTGTTGAAATTACTGCGAGATATATTAACAGAAATTAGAATTACTTATCGTTCAGTTGGTTGTAAGATAACCCTTGAAAAATTATAAAGAACACTTTTAGTCTTTATTAAATCTCTACTATTTACTTTAACGTCAATTTCAAGTCTCTAAAATATGTGTAATTTTTATATTAATGAAAACAAGATTATATTAACGATAATTATAATTATTTGCCTAATATTTCCAATAACATTACCGTGTGTGCATTTTTAGATTTCATTATAGTATCTCAGTTGGTTAATAGACGTTTTATATTTTGTTTATATTTTAAATTACTGAACAGTTAATTTGTTGACGACTATCCGTTTGTACTTTTCCACAATAATTTTTAGCGATAGTACTACAGTCGTTATGGTCGCCCTGTTTACAGAAAAATTAAACCATAATCCCCCTAATGTATATCCAGTGTGGATTTTTTTTTTTTAATGAAAAGACATCTAGCAGGCGAAGATAATTTTAGAATAGGAACCCAACTGCAAGATAAAATGATGGGGAGGGAAAAAATTTATAAAAATTTTGCAAGCCGAAGGAAGAGAAAACATGATAATATAAACGAAAAGAGAAATAGTTTTTAAAAAAATTGCTTGCATTTCTTTCCGTCCGATACTAATATATAAGGATAAAAAATGTCATTTTAATCTCTTTAAAATAGGCCAACAATAGGGATTTAACCGCCCCTAGAAAGTTGTTACCAGGGTGGGCGCCCCCCCCCTACGCACGCCGCAACATGCGGGAAAGTTTGAGGATAATATCGGTACAAGGATATTTCAACCAAGGATATTCAACCATATTTCAACCTACTCAGATTAAGCATCAATGCAAATGCAAGTTGCTCTACTTCTTATCTCTCTCTGATATACCCGAAACCCGATTATCACAGGGGCAAGGTGGGGCGGTAGTCCGGTGCCCCTGAAGAAAAAGGGGGCCCATATATATCCCGATTATCTAAATTATAAATTCATATGTACTGAAATAGTAATTGTGGGGAAAAAACTGAATTTCCTCTATAATATCGGTATTACCTAATTGTCTATCACTAGATCAAGTTAGAGATATTTTTTGGGGGTGATAAATACGATTTGATTAAAGTACGAAAACTACAGTTAACTGAAATGCAATTTTCGAGTACAACAGCGGTCAAAACTGGCTTAAAATGCTTAAAAAAGGGGGGCTCAGTAAAGGGGCTTAATGCGTAAAAAAGGGGATAGTAAGGGGGGCCCCAAACTTAATGCCCCGGGCCCCGTCTAAAAGTGGTCAGATTTGAACATACCGTACCGCCTTTCCTATTTACTTATTATTTTTCTTTCAACTCTTTTCTGTTTTCCTTTTTTTTCCGCCTCTTTCTTTATCCTCTCTTTTGTGTGTTTTGTATATCTCTCGTCTGTTCTAATTTTAAATGTTACATGTTTGTGCGTATTGTAGAGTGCTGATAGTATACCAGGACCGAAAACGAAGGAGACGCAAGTTAATCGGTAGAAGCTTCAGGCAAATTGTCGCTTTTCAGATCGTATTTATGCGAGACGGAAAATAATACGAGAATTCTCGCGAGAAATCTCGCGCGAGACAAGACTCTGTCTCGTCTCGCGTCTCGTCCCGCAAACATTTTCTTTCTCATCTCGCGTCTCGTCTCGCAAAAAAATGCCTGTCTCGTCTCGCGAGACATTGCGAGAACGCGAGACAATGCGAGAATTCTCGCGTCTCGCGTCCATCCCTACATTTCATGTAATTCTCCAGCTTTGTTCAATTTGAAATTTGTTTACGAAAGTTTTTGAGAGCTATGTTTACTTATTAGTCAATCTTTTGAATTTTTACAATATCTAACACAAAAATGAACTATAATAGGGAATTTATTATAATAGATTAAGAAAAATCCGTTGTTTACTCCAGTAAAATTTGAAGACGTCACGAATATAACATTTTTATGACCTCATATTTTCAATTAAAATTTTATTGTGTTTTTAAAATACATCGTTAGACACATTACTTAATTAAATAAGAATTCTGAATTTTGAAGGGAAAAAAATCTGCCTGCAGCTAAGTATTTTCCTTGCTCTATAAATGTTTATCTTATTAATAATATCATTTGTGTATGAAAGATTTGGCATCTGCCTCAGGCGTTACAAACCTATACGGTACGCCACTTTATGTATGTTCCTTCTAATTATTAAATTACTTAGCCAGCTAAAGAAAATTAATGGTTTTAGTTTTCCACAATTATTGGTAATTAAAAGGGGTATTTAATCATTTTCTTTCACCAAATAATAATAATAATTATTATCATTATTCATTAAGACATGAACATAAATAAATCCTTAAAAAACTATGCAGCCTCAGGAAGCGCCATCAAACTAAACTACTATTCAAAAATTCTAAAAGCAATCTTTCCTTTAAATGATTTCAATAGCTGAATTTTTTATTTCAGTATTTTTAAATAAACCTGCAACCTGTCAGCTTTTAAATTTTTTTAAATTTAATTAACAAAATTTTTATATTTTTGTATGCTTCTTTTAAAGCACATTATTCATAAACACAATAAGTAAACTTTTAAATTTGAAAGAAAAATTGTTTATGAAAATAACGGATAGATGGCAGCACCTGCAAAATAGTCAGCAAAATTTCTATATTTTGATTTTAGGATGTATTATTTCATGCTTGATTTAATGTAATAATCGCGATTCGTGTACCAAGTACTGAAAAAAATATTATTATAAATATATCCATTGTGTTGAAGAATCCCAACTCGGTCAATAGAACAAACGATTTTCTTTTTTCAATTATGGGTTTAAAACATATAGGAAATCTTGTATATAAATTAAGGGTATCGAAATAGTATTTGGCAGAGAAAAATGTGTAATTTTTATTTTGATGTTTATGGATTATTTATTGAAATTCCATACTACTATACAAGGTGTCCCAAAAAAGTGGTAAAGCACTTTAAATCTTTATTTATTAGCGATAAAAGGTCAGTGTGGATTTTTTTTTTTTTTTTTTTTTTTTTTTAATGTAGGAAAAAGGATTACGCTAGCAAGAAATTCCTCTCGTTTATTTTTAAAAAGTTACAATTTTTATATTTGTATACGACCCCAATACGAAAAAATTCTCTATCGGTAAGATGATATTTGCTGACTTAAATCCCTTTTCAATGTCTCTCGACAGGGAAAAGAATCACGCCGGATGATCACGTTTCAGGGGTCATATATATATTAAATGTATATATATATATATATATATATATATATATATTCACTCAAGGTATAAACGTTCCCATTCAAATTCACGTATGGTCCCTGACTGTCTTTGCTTAGAGACATTTTATGATGAAAAGATAAAATTTATACAGCACTTCAGTAGTGCATGGGGATCATTTTACAAACTGAGAATGTTTTGTAGAGGGTCGTATACAAATTTAAAATGTGTAATGTTTTTGAAAATTAAGAAGATATTTTTTTCTGACGCAGCCCTTTTTCTTACATTATTTGAAAAAAAAAAAAAAAAAATTCAACTCACATTGCCAATTACTAATGGATAAAGAATTAAAGCGTGTTACCACCTTTTTGGGACGCCCTGTATAATGTTATTTCTATTTTTAAATGGAACTCTTGCAACAAAGCAACTTAGTAACAATTTCAGAAGTTTGAAAGTTCACTTTGTCACTGTCTTAAAAGGCAAGGGGCTAGGGTAGGATTAGCACACCTTGCCAAGTAGTTACGGCTAATCATCATCGCATTTTGCCCTTTTCCTGTCCTTTGATAGATGCACTATAAAATGATTTTTTTAAAAATCACCCTTTAAATTATCGTTACAATAATTCTCGAAAGATCAAATAAGTTTTGCTCGTTTTCGAATTGTTAGTGAAGAATATGGGTGCCCTTATGAATGCTTTTAAGAGGAGGCTCATGTCGACTTTCAAACATTTTAGTACTAAAATAATACGAAAAATTTCAGTGTGCTATTAAAATGTGTCCCGCCTGCCCCTATATGGGCGAAGGTGGCGAATCACTGGCACTAAGGAGGGAGGGGGGATTACTTCACTTTCTAGAATCTATTGTATAATAAGTACATTTTTGAGAAAATGTTTTTTATGCTTTGAAGTTTACAGAAATTCGGCATTTCTCGTGCACCTGATGGAAAAAAAAAGACTCAGTTGAGTTTAAAGTCGTGCTGTTTTCATCAAATAAGTATCAAATACTTATAAAATTAGGATCAGTTTGTAATGCTGAAAGATCGTGGATAGACCGTGTTTCTAAAAGTTCTACAATATATCAGTGTTAGTAAAAAAATGTAACATTTTTAAACAAAAACCTTTAATTATAGGTTTCAAAGATATCATTGTAAGAAGATGTCTTGTAGGGTAATTCCGGGACTTATGCCGCATATTTTTTTTGAATCTGTGTAAAAAAACCCAAGCTACACATACAGAAAAATAAATCATGCTGTGCTATTTATAGAAGATTATAGAAAATGTTTACCGCGACAAAAAAAATCTAAAAAAATAATTAATATTTTTCAACAATTTTTTTCTAAAACATTGTATTACGAGTGAGACGCCGCTCTCGTGCAGGAATTATACCGCGCCTGTCATAAGAACAGAATGAAATAATAAAAGTAAAATACTCGAAAAAATAGTCATATCTGGACTATAATGGCCCATTTAATAACAAAAAGATACAAATTTAATATAAAAAGACGTACTAGCAGGTTTAAATCAATATTAATCTGCCTATTTATTTCACTACTAAAATTAAATTGTTATATTTTTAATTGTTGTTTCATCAACAACGTAACTTTTGAGAGGGAAAAAAAGAGTAAAATAATATTTACATTTTTACTTGTTTAACATTGTTTTGTTTTTTTAATGTGGGCGTTTCTAATAAAATCTGTAATTAAATTAACAATTAATCCCGTTTTTAAAGACAATATTTCATTCAAGTTAGAACGTTAAAAGGCAGAATTATTACAATTAAAATTAACGACTATAATATGCCCAACTTGGTCAGTTTGTGTAAAATGAAAATTTAAAAAAGTGTTAATAACACTTAATCCAGCATATATTCTCCAGTAACATAAATTCCATAATATAAAAAAATAAGATACGGAGAAAAATTAAAATTTCGCTAATTGCGGCGTCCCGTACAAAAAACTGCAGCATGTATACCGGAATAGCAGTGCGGCATCACGTGCATTCCCATTTTGTATTGTACAGACGTAACACATCATAGTTGACTGTCCTGCCAATGGAAGATGGCTTAACCATATGCACAGTACTTTACACAGGTGCTAAACTTAGTTTCGATTTCGAAATCATGCATGGAATCTGTAATTAGCGTAAAAAAAAGCATTTAAGTGTAAAAGTGTTTAAAGGTTTGGATGGTGAAATTATGCGATTATTTCAAAATTAGGAATGTATAGTTAGAGCTAAATCATTGAAAGGGGTTCCTGGTATACACTAGTTAAGGAAATCTCACTGCACACCTATACTGCGCGTGTGACTGCTAACCATTGACAATTACAAGAAATACAAGGGGCGCGGCATATTGTCTCGGATGCGCCGACTCTCCCGTATTTACCCTAACTAAATAGCAAGCACTGAAATCTAATTCGTAAAAATACTTGTTTTTTAAATACGCACTTCATTTGCAAGTCACGGACCTCTATTTTAGGACCGAAGTTATTGATAGTCCTCATAGCATTTAAATAAGGAAATATGTTTGTTTGTGTGATAATGGCACCGCTACACTAAGGCGATCTGCCAACGATGAGGGGTGCCTTGCTAGTAGGACTTTCTAAGGGGTTCTAACGCGTATTCACGTTACATCTGGTGGAAACCTACCAAAATTCCAAACCGTTAGATCGACAGCCGAGCGATGGGACCCGAACTCGTGACCTTCACACTTCGGCCGTCTACCCTTTTCAGTGACTTAAAGACCACAGTGCCTGGTCAGGCTGGAATAAATGTGCACTAGCATTAATTCATTCTACAGTCTTTAACACGGTAATATATTTCGAAAGTCTATGGCTCTTTTTAGCGCTTTACACCACTTGTTCCGATTCGATTAGATACGCATAAAATATTTGATACTAAAACAAAAATCTTAAAAGCAGAAAGAAAGGCACGGCACGAAGGAAACACAAAAATAGAGAAAAAGGACCATTTGTGTTATGGCAAGCCTGCACATGGGGAATCATGCGGAGTGCCTTGGACAGACGACCTTTTAAGGGTTTTTAGCGCGTATTGACGTTGTATATGGAGAAAAACGCCCAAAACTCCAGCCGAGCGATGGGACCCGAACTCGTGACCTTCCCACTTCGGCCATCTACCCTTTTCAGTGACTTAAAGACCACTGTGCCATGGTCAGGCTGGAATAAATTTGTACTAGCATTAATTCATTCTACAGTCTTTAACACGGTAATATATTTCGGAAGTCTATGGCTCTTTTTAACGTTTTATACCACTCGTTCCGATTCGATTTGGTACGCATAAAATATTTGATACAAAGACATAAAGCTTAAAAGCACAAAGAAATACATGGCACGAAGGAAACACTAAAATAGAGAAAGAGGAACGTTTGTGTTAGGCAAGCCTACGCTTGGGGCATCAGCCGGGAGGGGGGGGGGCGTGAAAAGTGCCTTGGGCAGAGGGCTTTTTAAGGGTTTATAACCCGTATTCACGTTGTATCTGGAGAAAACCACCCCAAACTCCAGCCACGCGATAGGCCCGAACCCGCGACCTTCACACTTCAGGCATCTACCACGTCCAGTGTCTTATCCACTCGGCCATGGTGGGGCAGAAAGAGGAAGAAGAAAGGAAAGGGACCCAAACAGAGCGAGCATATTTTTCCTTTTCTCTCGTTTGTGTTTAGTAAACAAAACAAAATAATGATTAATGATATTTAATAATTATATACGTTTTGAAATTATCAAAATCTTTTTTTTTTTTTTTTTTTTTTTTTTTTTTTCCATTTTAAATAAATTTTACTTCAAGTGTAGAACCATGATATATTGCTTGTCAGTCAAAAGTCTCATAATGTTAGGTGTTATATTTTAAACATCATTTTTTATGATCATAAAGCAGAAATCTCACATAACAAGATAATCTGAAGAAGCTATCAGATATAAGGGTTTTACTGACATTTAAAAGAAATGATCTCATACCCCCTCTAAAACCTTAATGCAATAACATTTTAACTTAATTTCAAAGCACGGTTTCTGGTCTTTCACGAGATTTGTTGTTTTGTCTAGTGAAAACATATTAGGACTGTCTGATAAAGGGAGGAATGCCTTGGCCGAAGATTTGTTAGGAGGTTCTAATGCATATCAAGGTTGCATCTGAAAAATCTTCCAAAACTCCAGATCATATAGTTAGATCGACGCCCGCACCATAGACCAGATACCTGGACGGATCACTTCAGCCATCTATCATATTTCAGTGTCTTATGTACACCGGATCTTTCACGGGAAAACACAATAATATTGAAGTTCCAGACTTTTGTACATCTCTGGAAGTAAGCAGCTTAAAAACCGCTGCTTTAAACTGAAATTAAGATACAAAAACCAAACACCTTTCTTACCTGAGTTCTTCCATCTGTCGTAATCCAGTTCGGGGCATTTTCGGCTACATTCTAAATTCTAAACTCTTGAATTAAAAACCTTTTCAAAGAGGAACGCTTTTCCGTGCATTTTAAGTTTCCCACTACTGTCGACGGGATACTTTTCATTCACATTTTAATTCCTGAATTACTCGAACGAAACGTTTTCTAAATACGCGCCACTTCTTCCTCATTCGTCCTCTCTGCCTTAAGACATTGTACGAAAGTGACTGAAACACTTTCTATGCAGCCGCAAACCATCGAGGAGCCTTTTTTTAGCCCTTAGAACACTCGACGTTATTCTTTTCCGCATGTCCTCATTTTTTATTTTATTTTTCCCCCATTACGCTGCTGGTCCAGTTTCAACGGCAAACCAGTTCTGCGGACACAAGCCATGTTCCCCTTCACTGGCTCGTCCTAAACAATAACCCCCTAATTGTGAGGCTACGATGTTTCAGAGTTTGATAGCCAATTTTTCGTAGGCTGAACGCCCACGTAACACGCCAGTAGTTTAAAAAAAAAAAAATCGATTTCGTGTATCGGTGCATATTCAGATCCATATCGATAATCGCTTTAATCTGATTCAAAATCACTTTTAACGCTTTATTATACAACTTTTAATGCTAGCGAAGAAAATTCACATATTCTAAATCAGTGGTTCCCAAACCATGGGTCGCGAAGGCGGGAAAAATTAAACTATAGTATTTTATAGTAAACTATAGTATTTTATATAACCTATATTGGTTATCGTTATGTAGTAAGTGGATCGCGAAAAAACAAAATTCTAGAGGAAGTTGGAGGTGGGTCCCAGGACAAAAAAGTTTGGGACCCGCTGTTCTAATGCGCTAAGTATTTCAGATACACATTTCTAAATTCATTATAGATTTCTAAACCTTTTGTGCATTTTGCATTGAAAAATATTTTAAATTCTTAATCAGGAATCAGGAATTACACATATGCGTGATGTTTTAGTATTAAATTAATGTAACCAACTCAAAATTTACTACGCATTAGCGTCATCTTCTACGCCGTACCTATGTAATAATGAAATCAGTTTTCACGTGGCTTCAATTATATATCTTTCATTATTATTACGGTCAAGTAGTTGGCTTTGAGAGAAGCTGACCTTGTATTTTCATTTCTTACATTTGATCACAGTATACAGTTTTTTTCTGTCAGGTGTATGAACGTGTTTATTTCATCGTTTCTGCTCTGTCAGTTTTACAGATAAATGAAGATTTGAGGAAAAAAATAAAATAATATGTTTGTTTTAATTTCAAGACGAGATTTTTAGATAGCTTGAATGTTTATTGAAATCTGATTATTGAATGCTGTATCAGATTCCGAAGTTTAGAGAGCCAAATAAAGATATTCGAAAAATCCAATTTGTTAATTAATTGAATGTCGTGCACTGCTTCGTAGTTCAGTTTAAAACTGCACAAAGGGAAAATACTTCTGAGCACAGAGGGGCAATCTTCTTTCGTCGCGTCTTTAAAATGGCTAGAGCAAACACAATAGATTTAAGGGTGATAATAAACTCCACAACTCCTTGTAAGTACATTACTGAAATCGATGTAAATGTATCTCAAACGACCAATTATGACTATTTTCCTAAAGAATATAACTGTAATCTATAATACTGGTACAGAAAACGCTGCTTAGTTTTCCGGTTCGTAAAATTCTATTGTATATGGAATTTTCTAGCACTCTGTTGATTTGACAGGACGAAACACAAATTTTATTAGTTCTAGAAATTCGACGAAATATCTTCTATACACTCTAAAAAAATTGCGCACCCTCTAACCGCACAATCAGTGTGCGATCCGTGAGCGCACATACTATTTGCATGATCATTGCGCAACAGTTTGACGAACATTGACGTCATGACTAAAGTCTTGACATCAGAGATACACGGAATTTCTGGTTTTTAAAAAATAATTATGAATAGATGAATAAAGCTTCAATTAAAAATAAGTTTCTTAATTATTCATGAATTTAATTTAGTTAAGTACTTCTTGGGGCCATTCGTTAAAAGTTAAGCTGCTAATTAAAAATTAGTGGTGGGAAATCTCCTCCCTCTCCCCCCCCCCAAAAAAAAACGGGAGAGCGGGCAACTCTGACAAAAGTGATGCAACAAAAGTGCTCGTTCAACTGTGCATCCCGAATACACAACTGAGTACGCGGTTATGAGTAGCCTTACCACACATTCATTATGTGGATTAAGTGCACAATCGATTGTGCATCCTGAATGCACAAACTGAGTGCACAATTATGTGCAACAGCTGAAAGTGCACATACAGTGTGCTTCCCCAGTACACACATCTGTACACTGAAACTGCACGTAAGTGAAAATCTTTTTAGTGAGCACACAGTTCACAGAAATTAACGAGCAATAGCACGTCTTATGACAGACAGCTATTCGCAGCAGCTTCCTCAAATGCTGTTCTCATGCAATAAAATCCTCCCACAGTCTAAACATTCAGTGGAATTATCGACCGATGCTTTTAGCTGTTCCCCAACATACAATAATAAAGAATTCACAAACAGACTTCAAAAATAGGCTTCTCAAAACAAGCAAAAAAACATTGCTTATGATACCGCAATACAACGAAGCAGAGATTTTCAACAGAACTAACGTTTCTCTGCTAGCGGAAGTTGACATCTTTCTTTTGCGAGGCAAGCTGTGTTTTTTTTTTATACTTTTTGCTCATGCTTTCCGAATTTTTCACTAATTACCATATCGTTCTAATTCCTATTGGCTGAATATACATTTCCTATTGACCGCATGTATCGATTACATTAGAGTAAAGCAGGCAAGCAAACATTAAAAGCCGAATTGACTAAACCGGGGCAAATGTTATCAAGCTTGGCGATTTTTCGACGAAATATCGCCAAATTTGAAGCTAAAAATTAGTCCCAAACGGAAGTCAGCTAGGCGATATCATCGATGTTTTGCGAGAAATCACCAAATCCCATATTAAACAATCGGGAAACTTCAAGGTTCCTACCTCGCATTCTAGTTAACCACAAAATGCAAAATTTTGTTATTCGACACGTACGTAGATTACAAATATTAGCCTAAATTCAACCGTTGAAGAGCAGATCACTCCCAAAAATTTGTACCAGTACTACTAGAAACTTACAGATATGTTATTTAATATTAATTGATTGAGCAACTCGTATAACTTACATAATCAGATATTTCACCCTAATTGGAGAGGCGATTGATATTCATGTGACATGATCACTGGCGATATCATAAAAATTCCTATATTAATATGAATGTCAAACCATCCAACCAGAACAATTTCGGGAGCACTGGGCCCGTGCCCAGGACGCATGGTCTTAAATAATCTTTGCTTAATAGTGAGGCTTGAAACGAACATTAACATCCCTTGCTTTGTTTCGTTGGAAAATATTCTACATTTTTTGTTAGGATTTATAATAATGCAGCACGAACTTGCCTTTGTATTATTTAAAAATAATCTAGAGTTTGAGGAAATGTTTTTCAATCACGAGCAACTGCAATCCGGCATCATATGCTTTAAAAAGCGTTGAGCTAATTAATCTAGTTTGTAGTAGCAGACAATGATTTAATCATTGCATAGTTTCACTTGTAACCCCACCTTGTTCTGATACAAACTTAACATTCAGTCAGCAAATACTTGATGTATCTCAGCATCGTTATTTGATTAAATAATTAAGCTATTACTTAGCCCTACTAATCAGTAATGTATCTTTACATATTAATTTCTGAATTATTTACACAATAAATATATAGCACAATATTAGTCATTAACTTGTACAGATACTGCAAAGACATTCGTCAAGGAAGATGCATTGCCGTGGTTCTAAATCACTCTAAGTGCATGATAAAACTTAACAATAGACGTCTGTGATAGATACGTTCATTTACGCTTACGTTCTCAATCACATTAATACTACCCATTGTGAATTTGTAGTTCTGTTTGCCAGAACATAGAATTACCTAACTAAAACGAGATAAAAAAGTTTTTTAAACCAATCCAGGTTGTGATGTTTTCTTCGTTTCATAAATTGTCTCTATACCTAATTAAAAAACAGTGTTCAATAAGATATAGTGTTTGAAAGCTGTTATTCTATACCCTTCTGAAATTAAGTAATTCATCGGTCTGAATGAATTTTTTGAAAATTCGTTTATAAAGCTTCTTTTTCCTATGATACGAAGTAACTTTTTTGACTAAATTTGCGATAGCTTATTTTTAAAAGTTACGTTTTATTGCGATTAAGCATACTGTAACTTACAAAAAGTTTATGTTTATCTATGATTTCTCACACATCAATAATAAGATTTTTTTATGTTTATATGTAAAGAAATGTCCTAAATAGTTACTGTTGTTTTGTGGATAATATCATTTTAAATGCGAGTGAAACGTAGCATATGCCACCTTGGTTGTTGAAATACATAAATATCTACATTAAACAGATTCCTATTTTTGCTTAATTGTTCTTTACTTGTAAAAAATAACTGTATAGTTTGCATAAATTAAACTTTTAAATAGTGATATCGAGTAAAACAGACGAATTGCCCATTAGAGTCAAAATCTACAAACTTTGTAAAATAACACTCATAAAATTTACTTGTCGAGCTAGACCCGTGTTTCGATTGAAATATTCCGGTCTTCATCAGCAGCAGTCGAAGTCCATTCACAAATTGGGACAGGGAACTGAAAAGAAAATAAAACGCAATTGAAACTGAGAACACAAGAGATCAATTTCCTATTGCTAAGATCTTGCGTACTTCTCAATCTTCGTTACCATATTATTTTTTGGAAAGTTTTTTTCCATTACCCAGAACGTGAAGTGTCCTGTGAAGATGGTTCGTCCATTCCTTTTATTCATTCTGCTTGGAAGCAATTGTTATAATTTTTATTTTCTTTTTTCCTCCATTAAACCCCCTTCTTTAATTTGTTATTTTTTTATTTTGTTGTTTTTGTATGTGAGGTATTTTCTGTCTCCTTTCTTTTATGTTTACTTCCTTTTCAGTTCCCTGTCCCAATCAGAGAATCGACTTCGACCGCAACTGATGACGATAGAAGTTTTTTCGATCGAAACACGCGCCTAGCTTGACAAGTATTTTTTATTATGTTATTTTACAAAGTTTTGATTATTGTATCTTTTAAACACCAAATCATTTTTTAATTGTTATCCTACTAGTAGTAGATAAATGACAGTTCTGCTCAGCCGGATCCCATGTTAATTCACCGGAGCCTCCGGAGTCTCCGTTCGGATGCTGTCCCTGGGCAGAGAGAGAGAGGGGGGCGTGGTCGGACCGGATGTGGGGAGAGGAAGTTGACCGGATGTTCAAAGGACTGATAAGAATTTTTTTCCTTTTTTTTCAAATAAGGGGACTTGTAATTTTTTCAGATTGTGACATATTTTTCAAATAAGGGTACTTGTAATTTTTTTCAGATTGTGACATATTTTTTGAAATAAGGGGACTTGGAAAAAAATTTTCAAATTTGAACGCGCAACCTACAAAAGAATTCATAGGCTAATGATTGTTGTCTTAAACCATTAGGCCGAGAATCCTTCAGGTATAAAATTGTAGGTGTATTGTGTTATACTTTAGTTTTGAAAATGAATTGGGACTTTGATTAATTTTTCGAAGTTTATTTTTTTTATTTATTTAGTTTTCTTTACCATTTAGTAATAGAACCAATGCAAATCGAATAAATGTTGCTTAATACATACTTCTAATGTTTAGCTAATTTTTGTATACTGATTATAGCATATATTTAATAAGTAACAGTTTACTAGGATATTAAAGTAGAGTTTAGGATACCCATACATTTTCTACAAATTTCTTCTACTGTTAGGGAAGTGAGAAAATTATACCATAGAACGATTTTAGTACCTATAGTTTTTACAAATAATGATTTAGATAGTGTATGAACTTTTTTATCTAAACATTTTTTTTTCTTAAGAGATTTTTACCCAAGTTTTAATTTTAAGATAAATAATTTTACAACAAATACATTTCTAAATTTATTTTTTTTTAACCAAGTTTTAATTTTAAGTAAATAATTAATTTTACAACAATTTTTTTTTAATCAAATGTTTTTAATTTATCAAGAAAAAAAAATTTAATCAAGTGTTTTTAATTTTTTGTATATCCTATTTTTGTTAAGTAGACGTTTAACACTAAAGTAGGATTTAGGATACCCATATATTTTCTACAAATTTCTTCTACTGTTAGGCAAGTGAGAAAATTATACCAAACACCAATTAAGCCGATAAGATAGATGCCGATAAGATAGAAAGATTTTAGTACCTACAGATTTTACAAATAATGATTTGGATATAGTCTTATTTTCTATTGCGAGAAAACCACTTTAGCCATATATCCCCCAAAACTCAAGTTTTGATATACGAAATGTGTGAATACGCGTTAGATCCCCTTAGAAAGTCCTCCTACCAAGGCACCCCTCATCCTAAGCAGATACCCCCGCGTGCAGGTTTGCCTTAAAACACAAACAAACAAAGTATTTATCTAAACATTTTTTCTTACCCACACATTTTTGATAAATCTTAGACAGCGATTATACTAGCTTATATTTTCTATAGATCAATTAGAGAAAAAATTGCATTTTTAGTAATCCTACAAAACATTTTTACTGTATATCCCAAGTAGAGTAACTTGATTTATAGAATTTCAAAACGATACGAGTTAGATTGTTTATGTGCAACACTCATTTTAGTTAGACTATGAAAGCATAATTTTATGCATGCATTAATATTTTTAGAGGTATGCACTTAACCTATTTTATAGAAAGGTGAGCATAACTAGCATATATCTTTTAGAGTGGATAGTACTATTGTTAGAAAGATGAACTATTGGAAATAAAAATTGAAGATGCGTTTTACCACAGTTGTATACCGCATGTACATAAAATATCCTTCATCTACTTAGATAAAATGATAGTTTTAATCGCAAAGAGTTATCATTACTTAAACTAAAAAATACAAGGTTTTTACTTACGTGAAGGGACATCGTGCTAAATCTTCGAGTCTCTGGACAAAGTACCAACATCTATACGGCTACCAAGACCGGAACATAGAGTAATGATTTAAAATACATTATCCCTAATTCCCGGTCCAACTAGCACATTTTCATTAATTTTTGTCTTCATATGCTGAAAATAGACATAATATTTTGACACTAAAAACAAAACACATTTGAAGATATTAAACGCTTTAAAAGTAATTTTTTTTTCTTATAACAATTTACCAGATTCACAATACTATTTTATGTAGGATAAAATTAGTTAGCAAGCGAAAATGTAATCTTAGTTAGAATTTACTGAAATACAAATACCATGCATGCCTTATTTTCTATTAGGAGAAAGCCCTCAAACCCCAGTTTTTTTATACAAACTGCATAAAGTACTTCTACCGATAATGCTATTAATATTAATTACACTGGATTACCAACTTAAAATTTCGCAAAACACCAAAATACAGAAAAACATACATTAACAATAACAAAAAAAAAATCACACTTAAAAGACCAACACATCAAAAGTGGAAAATATAATTATTTTCAATTAGAATTACGGTATCAACTTATATGTAACTAAAATAATAGAAAATATTACACTTAACCTGTACTTGTACACGCGAAATAATAATAATAATAAAAATACTCACATAATTAACTAAAGAATGATTGAAGTAAAATCCACGTGCATATCCCTAGTACAGCTGATAAGAAATTTAGAGATAAGAAAGTGCCTTGAGGCTCTACAGAGCCGGCTAAATAACAGTAGGCCAGTTTGCCGATAAGATAAAACCAGGGAGGGTGCTAGGGGAATACCGAATTGTGGGGACACGTGTTTCATTCTACGTTCAAAAATGGGGACTTATGGATTAAGATGTTTACTACTTAAAAACATAATCTAATTTTTACAAACGCATTGGAACTTTGTAAAGGATATCTATTGAACACGTATTAAATACATTATGATTATTCTTCTGATCGACATTATATCCTAAATTAAAATATCAAAGTTAAGCTACAACGATTAATATATTTTACGTAGTTTAGGAAACTAATGAATCATTAAATTAATTTCTGTGAAACAATTAGCAAAGATCATTATACTAAAGCAAATTATTTTTGTTAAGTTTTGATAAATAACAGTAATAAATTATAGGCATTGCAGATGAATGAGTATTCACGTATAAAATAGGTATTAAAATTATTGTTTAAAACAATTTTTAGAATAATAAACTAAAATTTTTATTTAATAAAGTCATAAACTAAAATTATTAATGAAAACTTGTTAATAAATTAAACATATCAAAATTTTTACACTCAATTTTTTTATATACTTAAATTTTACATAGACATCCTTTTAATAAATGCATAAACTAAAACAATTTTTACAATAATAAACTAAAATTTTTATTTAATAAAGTCATAAACTGAAATTATTAATGAAAACCTGTTAATAAATTGAACTGATTACTCTAAAAGATAGCTAATCACAACATATATCAGAAAAAATATAAGCAATTATAATACCTGAAAAATACCGGACAACACTCTTGTTACATGCGGACAAAACATCTGTTTGCACGGCTAAAGAATTCTTAGGTGCACGTAGCAGGAGACCTTACCTACGCCCAACCTACAAACTCTACAAATTTAACGGCAACTGGTTTTCTCTTATCAGGTATCACAGATCAGATAAGAGAGAAGGAAGTGACATGCGCAGAAGACACCTGATAGTGACGTGTGCAAATCTATGTTGATTGAATATCCGCTAGGTTCGTTGGCAGGATGTACATTGAGTGGCAACTCTCTGTAACAGGCTAATACAAGTTTGATGATGTAATATCTACTGGGTTGAGAAAGTTTTAAGGTAGAGGGCGCTTGGGTAATCACGTGATTTTTTTTAAAGAACCAGTAAAGACATTTTAGTTAGATAAAATGGCCAGGTGTGTGTTGCGAGACTCCCTTTGCACTGTGTGCGCCTATACTTAAGACGTGTGTTTTAATTGATTTTTCGCAGAGTTTCAAAAATGTCTTTGCTTGAATCAATTGAAAATAACTTTAACATTCAATACACTCCCGAGTTTTATACTCAAAGTGATGCGGATGTGTTGCTGCAAGAAATAATACAATTGCCTTTAGATGTAAAGCCTTTGCAAAGCATTGAAAAGAAAATTTCCCCCGAGTTTTATACTGAAAGTGATGTTGATGTATTACAGCAAGAATTGTTTCAATTACCCCTGCAAAGTAGTGAAAAGAAAATTTCCTCGACCCGTAAAGTAATTACTTTTGCTGGTGAAGGAATCAATTACAGTTTACCTGGAGCAACACTCTCTGTTTACTCTTGGATACCCATTTTGCAAAAAATACGTGAAGATCTACAGAAAGTGACAAATTATGAATTTAATATGGTACAAGTGAACTTTGGCTCTGAAGAACAACCTAAAATTGAAGACGGTAACTACGAAGATTTTAATCTAGACCTATCATCAGGTGTATGCATTCTAAGTTTTGGATCTAAACGAACTTTGGATTTTAAACCAGCGAACTGTAAAACCACCACCATTAAACTAGAACATGGTTCAATGTGTAAGATATATCCCCCAACCAACAAACTTTTAACGCATGGTATTCCTTCTGAACCTTATGTGACAGACCCGCACATTAACCTTACATTTGCCAAAATGTACATTTATGAGCCTTCCCCGAAAAGGGCAAAGTTGGACGATTGGACGGACGATCTTTACCATAGCTTATATGCTTCTGTAAATAGTACATGGCACTTGGAAAGACTTATCTACGTTTCACTTCACGATGAAAGAACTGACTTGAAGATTTATATTAGACAATTTATACAGAATGCCCAATTAGACTATATACCAACCGGTCAGGGAGTCGTGATGAACCCTTCCACATGGATCGAATTTATTGTAAAACTATTAGATTTTAATATAGGTCATAGCAATAGCTCTTTTATTTGTAATAATCAATTATCTGTATTGAATGATGATGGAAAATGCATCTTACAACAAATTTACAAAACCGGAGATTCATTCACGTTAAATCCAATTTCCTTAACACTTTTAAATGATCAAGTAAAAAAACTTTGCGAAATAAGAAATGAAATATTGGAGTGTATTCTAAAAACGCTATATACGACGACCCTACCTCATTTAATTTTAAAATTAAAGCCGCAAAAATGTAACCGTGAACCCCATTGTAATTATGATGAGGCGAAACAACAATTAATGGATATAGAACATCAGGAAATTTTTAAAAACATAGGCCGGGTTCAGGATCATTCTTCGCAAAGGATACATACCTGTTCGAATAGAACACATATTGATGAGCGAGAGGGTCTTATAAGTAGTAAAGCATGGTTTACGGTTGACATGCCGTATATTGCAAGAGAGATATGCGAGAACAAATGCACTTGTCATTATGACGGAGAATTTTTTTCAAACATTTTCATTGAAGACTATATGAAGTATCTTCAAAATGTACTATTTAATACATTTTTTCAACCGTTTTCAGATTTTACTAATTCCAAGGATGACAGAACATGTGTAATTATGTGATGTATAACTAGTATTGCGATTGTAAAAAATATATTAAAACCATTGTGATTATGTAGAAAAGGTATGCTTGCTTCTACAACAGTAAGATTTTACTGACTTATGCATGCTTAGTTATAGAATACTCATTGAAAAGTTATTTTCTTAATTGTGTAAATAGTTTGTGTAATTTAAAATATATTTTTGTAAATAAATAAGTTTACATATGCAAACCTTTTCTGTGTTTTCTTCATGTGTATGTGTGTGTTGATTACTTGCAAAATAAAAATCTATGAAATAAAAAGTGGTAAAGTTAGCATACTTGGTCACGATTTAAGGTTCTCGTTTTATACTTATCTTTTATACACTACAAGGTAGAAAGTTAGAAATTTAACAAAATTTATTGAAGCATGTACTATGGAAACATTAATCTACTACATAGAATTAAAATGTTTTGATTAAAATCATAAACTTAAGTGTGATAGGTAAATTGTGTTACATGAGAATTCCCAAAGTACTAATTTTTTATAAAATGAACTTAGCTAAAAAAGTTAGTTTCCATAATTTTATAACTTAATCGATTTTACAGGTTTTTCAAAAATAAAGTTAAGTGAGATAAAGAAACTTAGTATTTTTAAATAAAGATTTTTTAGGTGTTCTTTAATGTAAAGATCTTACCATATTTTACTTGAAGTAACAGAATATTTAAAATCATACACTATGTTTTTAAAACATTAGAGTATTACCTTGGCATATTTTTATAATTTTTATTAAGTAATGGGCTTGAATATTTTTATGAGAAATATCAACTAAGTGCACATGTTACACATTTTACTGATTGAGATGGTTATGCTTACAAATTTTAAATAAATATGCTCTTACTTTTATACATGTTACTTGTTCAAATTAAGTATACTTTTGATTTGTATACGTTTATGAGTTCTCATAAGTTATGAAATTATTTCTCGAAAGGAACTTAGCTATTAGAACTTTGTAAATTTCGTAGAAGTAGTATGCTTAACATGTTTTTGATAAAATAGATTTAAATGTGGTACAGAAATGATCAGCTATTTTAGCATAGATGTATAAACTTATCTTTATGTAAACCTTAACTAAATAAAAGTAATATAATTTATGTCTGTACAAAGTGAGGGACTTAGGCTATTTTTCAGAATTATCAAGTAAAGGGTTTTACAAAATACTTAGTAAACTGCATTAATAGATTGTAAGGTGTAATTTTTTCTTTTAGAAGTTTTGCACATTGGTATATTTTATGTTCTGATAAGTCGTTGAATATGTTCTTGAAATAAACTAACATATCTGTACTTTGAAAATTTTATAGAAGTGACGAACTTTGGTATTTTTAGAATGTTACGAACTTGATACATTTTTTCTGAAGTGCTAGATATGTGAAATTGTCTTTTTAGAAACATTGAATTATTCATATTAGTGCATTTCAGTTACTCTTTCAAGATAACGGACTTAGAATTTTTTACAAATAGCAAGCTAGTAACTTGCTAAACATGCTTCTTGCAAATATTTTTAAATACCGTTCTTAAAAATTATCAAAGTTGTAACTACTAAAAGAAATAAACAAATTAAAATATAATAAATTAAGTAGACAGTGTGATTTTTAAGAACGGTATTTAAAAATATTTGCATGAAGCATGTTTAGCAAGTTACTAGCTTGCTATTTGTAAAAAATTCTAAGTCCGTTATCTTGAAAGAGTAACTGAAATGCACTAATATGAATAATTCAATGTTTCTAAAAAGACAATTTCACATATCTAGCACTTCAGAAAAAATGTATCAAGTTCGTCACTTCTATAAAATTTTCAAAGTACAGATATGTTAGTTTATTTCAAGAACATATTCAACGACTTATCAGAACATAAAATATACCAATGTGAAAAACTTCTAAAAGAAAAAATTACACCTTACAATCTATTAATGCAGTTTACTAAGTATTTTGTAAAACCCTTTACTTGATAATTCTGAAAAATAGCCTAAGTCCCTCACTTTGTACAGACATAAATTATATTACTTTTATTTAGTTAAGGTTTACATAAAGATAAGTTTATACATCTATGCTAAAATAGCTGATCATTTCTGTACCACATTTAAATCTATTTTATCAAAAACATGTTAAGCATACTACTTCTACGAAATTTACAAAGTTCTAATAGCTAAGTTCCTTTCGAGAAATAATTTCATAACTTATGAGAACTCATAAACGTATACAAATCAAAAGTATACTTAGTTTGAACAAGTAACATGTATAAAAGTAAGAGCATATTTATTTAAAATTTGTAAGCATAACCATCTCAATCAGTAAAATGTGTAACATGTGCACTTAGTTGATATTTCTCATAAAAATATTCAAGCCCATTACTTAATAAAAATTATAAAAATATGCCAAGGTAATACTCTAATGTTTTAAAAACATAGTGTATGATTTTAAATATTCTGTTACTTCAAGTAAAATATGGTAAGATCTTTACATTAAAGAACACCTAAAAAATCTTTATTTAAAAATACTAAGTTTCTTTATCTCACTTAACTTTATTTTTGAAAAACCTGTAAAATCGATTAAGTTATAAAATTATGGAAACTAACTTTTTTAGCTAAGTTCATTTTATAAAAAATTAGTACTTTGGGAATTCTCATGTAACACAATTTACCTATCACACTTAAGTTTATGATTTTAATCAAAACATTTTAATTCTATGTAGTAGATTAATGTTTCCATAGTACATGCTTCAATAAATTTTGTTAAATTTCTAACTTTCTACCTTGTAGTGTATAAAAGATAAGTATAAAACGAGAACCTTAAATCGTGACCAAGTATGCTAACTTTACCACTTTTTATTTCATAGATTTTTATTTTGCAAGTAATCAACACACACATACACATGAAGAAAACACAGAAAAGGTTTGCATATGTAAACTTATTTATTTACAAAAATATATTTTAAATTACACAAACTATTTACACAATTAAGAAAATAACTTTTCAATGAGTATTCTATAACTAAGCATGCATAAGTCAGTAAAATCTTACTGTTGTAGAAGCAAGCATACCTTTTCTACATAATCACAATGGTTTTAATATATTTTTTACAATCGCAATACTAGTTATACATCACATAATTACACATGTTCTGTCATCCTTGGAATTAGTAAAATCTGAAAACGGTTGAAAAAATGTATTAAATAGTACATTTTGAAGATACTTCATATAGTCTTCAATGAAAATGTTTGAAAAAAATTCTCCGTCATAAGGACAAGTGCATTTGTTCTCGCATATCTCTCTTGCAATATACGGCATGTCAACCGTAAACCATGCTTTACTACTTATAAGACCCTCTCGCTCATCAATATCTGTTCTATTCGAACAGGTATGTATCCTTTGCGAAGAATGATCCTGAACCCGGCCTATGTTTTTAAAAATTTCCTGATGTACTATATCCATTAATTGTTGTTTCGCCTCATCATAATTACAATGGGGTTCACGGTTACATTTTTGCGGCTTTAATTTTAAAATTAAATGAGGTAGGGTCGTCGTATATAGCGTTTTTAGAATACACTCCAATATTTCATTTCTTATTTCGCAAAGTTTTTTTACTTGATCATTTAAAAGTGTTAAGGAAATTGGATTTAACGTGAATGAATCTCCGGTTTTGTAAATTTGTTGTAAGATGCATTTTCCATCATCATTCAATACAGATAATTGATTATTACAAATAAAAGAGCTATTGCTATGACCTATATTAAAATCTAATAGTTTTACAATAAATTCGATCCATGTGGAAGGGTTCATCACGACTCCCTGACCGGTTGGTATATAGTCTAATTGGGCATTCTGTATAAATTGTCTAATATAAATCTTCAAGTCAGTTCTTTCATCGTGAAGTGAAACGTAGATAAGTCTTTCCAAGTGCCATGTAGTATTTACAGAAGCATATAAGCTATGGTAAAGATCGTCCGTCCAATCGTCCAACTTTGCCCTTTTCGGGGAAGGCTCATAAATGTACATTTTGGCAAATGTAAGGTTAATGTGCGGGTCTGTCACATAAGGTTCAGAAGGAATACCATGCGTTAAAAGTTTGTTGGTTGGGGGATATATCTTACACATTGAACCATGTTCTAGTTTAATGGTGGTGGTTTTACAGTTCGCTGGTTTAAAATCCAAAGTTCGTTTAGATCCAAAACTTAAAATGCATACACCTGATGATAGGTCTAGATTAAAATCTTCGTAGTTACCGTCTTCAATTTTAGGTTGTTCTTCAGAGCCAAAGTTCACTTGTACCATATTAAATTCATAATTTGTCACTTTCTGTAGATCTTCACGTATTTTTTGCAAAATGGGTATCCAAGAGTAAACAGAGAGTGTTGCTCCAGGTAAACTGTAATTGATTCCTTCATCAGCAAAAGTAATTACTTTACGGGTCGAGGAAATTTTCTTTTCACTACTTTGCAGGGGTAATTGAAACAATTCTTGCTGTAATACATCAACATCACTTTCAGTATAAAACTCGGGGGAAATTTTCTTTTCAATGCTTTGCAAAGGCTTTACATCTAAAGGCAATTGTATTATTTCTTGCAGCAACACATCCGCATCACTTTGAGTATAAAACTCGGGAGTGTATTGAATGTTAAAGTTATTTTCAATTGATTCAAGCAAAGACATTTTTGAAACTCGGCGAAAAATCAATTAAAACACACGTCTTAAGTATAGGCGCACACAGTGCAAAGGGAGTCTCGCAACACACACCTTGCCATTTTATCTAACTAAAATGTCTTTACTGGTTCTTTTAAAAAAATCACGTGATTACCCAAGCGCCCTCTACCTTAAAACTTTCTCAACCCAGTAGATATTACATCATCTAACTTGTATTAGCCTGTTACAGAGAGTTGCCACTCAATGTACATCCTGCCAACGGACCTAGCGGATATTCAATCAACATAGATTTGCACACGTCACTATCAGGTGTCTTCTGCGCATGTCACTTCCTTCTCTCTTATCTGATCTGTGATACCTGATAAGAGAAAACCAGTTGCCGTTAAATTTGTAGAGTTTGTAGGTTGGGCGTAGGTAAGGTCTCCTGCTACGTGCACCTAAGAATTCTTTAGCCGTGCAAACAGATGTTTTGTCCGCATGTAACAAGAGTGTTGTCCGGTATTTTTCAGGTATTATAATTGCTTATATTTTTTCTGATATATGTTGTGATTAGCTATCTTTTAGAGTAATCAGTTTAATTTATTAACAGGTTTTCATTAATAATTTCAGTTTATGACTTTATTAAATAAAAATTTTAGTTTATTATTGTAAAAATTGTTTTAGTTTATGCATTTATTAAAAGGATGTCTATGTAAAATTTAAGTATATAAAAAAAATTGAGTGTAAAAATTTTGATATGTTTAATTTATTAACAAGTTTTCATTAATAATTTTAGTTTATGACTTTATTAAATAAAAATTTTAGTTTATTATTCTAAAAATTGTTTTAAACAATAATTTTAATACCTATTTTATACGTGAATACTCATTCATCTGCAATGCCTATAATTTATTACTGTTATTTATCAAAACTTGACAAAAATAATTTGCTTTAGTATAATGATCTTTGCTAATTGTTTCACAGAAATTAATTTAATGATTCATTAGTTTCCTAAACTACGTAAAATATATTAATCGTTGTAGCTTAACTTTGATATTTTAATTTAGGATATAATGTCGATCAGAAGAATAATCATAATGTATTTAATACGTGTTCAATAGATATCCTTTACAAAGTTCCAATGCGTTTGTAAAAATTAGATTATGTTTTTAAGTAGTAAACATCTTAATCCATAAGTCCCCATTTTTGAACGTAGAATGAAACACGTGTCCCCACAATTCGGTATTCCCCTAGCACCCTCCCTGGTTTTATCTTATCGGCAAACTGGCCTACTGTTATTTAGCCGGCTCTGTAGAGCCTCAAGGCACTTTCTTATCTCTAAATTTCTTATCAGCTGTACTAGGGATATGCACGTGGATTTTACTTCAATCATTCTTTTGTTAATTATGTGAGTATTTTTATTATTATTATTATTTCGCGTGTACAAGTACAGGTTAAGTGTAATATTTTCTATTATTTTAGTTACATATAAGTTGATACCGTAATTCTAATTGAAAATAATTATATTTTCCACTTTTGATGTGTTGGTCTTTTAAGTGTGATTTTTTTTTTTTTGTTATTGTTAATGTATGTTTTTCTGTATTTTGGTGTTTTGCGAAATTTTAAGTTGGTAATCCAGTGTAATTAATATTAATAGCATTATCGGTAGAAGTACTTTATGCAGTTTGTATAAAAAAACTGGGGTTTGAGGGCTTTCTCCTAATAGAAAATAAGGCATGCATGGTATTTGTATTTCAGTAAATTCTAACTAAGATTACATTTTCGCTTGCTAACTAATTTTATCCTACATAAAATAGTATTGTGAATCTGGTAAATTGTTATAAGAAAAAAAAATTACTTTTAAAGCGTTTAATATCTTCAAATGTGTTTTGTTTTTAGTGTCAAAATATTATGTCTATTTTCAGCATATGAAGACAAAAATTAATGAAAATGTGCTAGTTGGACCGGGAATTAGGGATAATGTATTTTAAATCATTACTCTATGTTCCGGTCTTGGTAGCCGTATAGATGTTGGTACTTTGTCCAGAGACTCGAAGATTTAGCACGATGTCCCTTCACGTAAGTAAAAACCTTGTATTTTTTAGTTTAAGTAATGATAACTCTTTGCGATTAAAACTATCATTTTATCTAAGTAGATGAAGGATATTTTATATACATGCGGTATACAACTGTGGTAAAACGCATCTTCAATTTTTATTTCTAATAGTTCATCTTTCTAACAATAGTACTATCCACTCTAAAAGATATGTGCTAGTTATGCTCACCTTTCTATAAAATAGGTTAAGTGCATACCTCTAAAAATATTAATGCATGCATAAAATTATGCTTTCATAGTCTAACTAAAATGAGTGTTGCACATAAACAATCTAACTCGTATCGTTTTGAAATTCTATAAATCAAGTTACTCTACTTGGGATATACAGTAAAAATGTTTTGTAGGATTACTAAAAATGCAATTTTTTCTCTAATTGATCTATAGAAAATATAAGCTAGTATAATCGCTGTCTAAGATTTATCAAAAATGTGTGGGTAAGAAAAAATGTTTAGATAAATACTTTGTTTGTTTGTGTTTTAAGGCAAACCTGCACGCGGGGGTATCTGCTTAGGATGAGGGGTGCCTTGGTAGGAGGACTTTCTAAGGGGATCTAACGCGTATTCACACATTTCATATATCAAAACTTGAGTTTTGGGGGATATATGGCTAAAGTGGTTTTCTCGCAATAGAAAATAAGACTATATCCAAATCATTATTTGTAAAATCTGTAGGTACTAAAATCTTTCTATGGTATAATTTTCTCACTTGCCTAACAGTAGAAGAAATTTGTAGAAAATATATGGGTATCCTAAATCCTACTTTAGTGTTAAACGTCTACTTAACAAAAATAGGATATACAAAAAATTAAAAACACTTGATTAAATTTTTTTTTCTTGATAAATTAAAAACATTTGATTAAAAAAAAAATTGTTGTAAAATTAATTATTTACTTAAAATTAAAACTTGGTTAAAAAAAAATAAATTTAGAAATGTATTTGTTGTAAAATTATTTATCTTAAAATTAAAACTTGGGTAAAAATCTCTTAAGAAAAAAAAATGTTTAGATAAAAAAGTTCATACACTATCTAAATCATTATTTGTAAAAACTATAGGTACTAAAATCGTTCTATGGTATAATTTTCTCACTTCCCTAACAGTAGAAGAAATTTGTAGAAAATGTATGGGTATCCTAAACCCTACTTTAATATCCTAGTAAACTGTTACTTATTAAATATATGCTATAATCAGTATACAAAAATTAGCTAAACATTAGAAGTATGTATTAAGCAACATTTATTCGATTTGCATTGGTTCTATTACTAAATGGTAAAGAAAACTAAATAAATAAAAAAAATAAACTTCGAAAAATTAATCAAAGTCCCAATTCATTTTCAAAACTAAAGTATAACACAATACACCTACAATTTTATACCTGAAGGATTCTCGGCCTAATGGTTTAAGACAACAATCATTAGCCTATGAATTCTTTTGTAGGTTGCGCGTTCAAATTTGAAAATTTTTTTCCAAGTCCCCTTATTTCAAAAAATATGTCACAATCTGAAAAAAATTACAAGTACCCTTATTTGAAAAATATGTCACAATCTGAAAAAATTACAAGTCCCCTTATTTGAAAAAAAAGGAAAAAAATTCTTATCAGTCCTTTGAACATCCGGTCAACTTCCTCTCCCCACATCCGGTCCGACCACGCCCCCCTCTCTCTCTCTGCCCAGGGACAGCATCCGAACGGAGACTCCGGAGGCTCCGGTGAATTAACATGGGATCCGGCTGAGCAGAACTGTCATTTATCTACTACTCCTACTATATAGTTACGCTAATCCCTGACTGTTGCCCTCTCTAACCATTCTGGGAAACTACTTCATATAAATATTTTACTGCCATTACTCCAAGAAGATTAAAAAGATTAAAAAGAAGAAAAGCGTAATAGCATTTACACCGTTTATACGATCCGCTTGAAATTTTTCATAATTATGTATAAAAATATAAAAACAATCTGTTAAAAATCTGAAAATCCACACGTTCCCTCATTTTTAAGCAATTTTTCGCTATTTTCAGCTCTATTTTATATCCAAGAGTAAAAAAAGTGGATCAGTTGCGTGACAAATTGAGCTGATGCAATCGGTATGACGTCATATTCATCACTGTCGTCAGGCTTTGAAAGGAAAGTATGATTCCAATTAGTTTAAAGTAGTTCTTCCACATTATATAGTTTAATTTTTTTCACAAATAAATCGTCTGCATGGATATAAGGAAAGCTGTGTACACAAAACGAAATCTTTCGAATGAGAAAAGTTTCCGCGCGTTTCCAGAAGAGCATAAAATTCGATTTTGGTGTATAATAAAAACTGATTATGAACTTACTTGTGTTTACAGAGATGAACTGTATTTAGTGTAGACATATTTTCGTCAAATCCTTTTTCTAGTGCCCGTTGTAATTGCCTCCACAGCGGGCTTTGACTTCTCGTAATGAAGAGTTTTTAACTAAAAATCGAAATTACAATTGTCGTTAAAATAAAATATTGCGCATACTTAAAAACGTAAAATTATTCATACTTAATCTCATAGCACGTAATAAATTATTTTGTGATATTACATACAAAGTCTCAAAATGATACTTTTTAACACATAATGCAAAACCCCATTCCACTTTCCTCGTCAGTTTTATACCTATTTTCATAGCTCATAATTAGTGTCTTTTAAATACTAGTCGTCATTTTATCTTCATGTTTAGTAAAAAAGACACTTAACGTCAGCGGTTGCAGGTTCATGTGTGCCTATCAAGGAACCAGGCTGAAACATTTTCAGTTCGATGACTTTCGTCTGGGATATCACAAATCGTTCATTGTTATAAGATGTTTCCTCGTTCATTTCTGTATAATTATTTCGCGCATAAAAACATCAGAAAAAAAAATACCTAGCTCAACATGATATTTGCTGCAGTCGCAATCTATAACACGTTAGATCACGATTATTATATTACTCAGTTAAAGCTAGCGAATTGAAACTGAACTCGGTTCTTTGAGCAAATACTCTGGAAGTGGCTAAAATTATGCATAAGAGGGTCTTTGTACATATTTTTTGTTTCTTTTTGGGAAATAAATAATGAACTTCATTATTTGTTGGTATCGCAAGCCAATCAATGATACTTTGTAATAATGGCACTCTTTACTTCACTCGAATAAGAGTTTGAATCCCTTGGGCATTTGCTCATCGAGCATTCTGCCACTACCATGGACTTCACTACTAAGGTCCGAATTACTGGCCATTTTAATATGAGAGCACCCAGTGGGCGGCCAGCGTTACCTTTATGAAGGACGGACAAGTTAACATCCGCGCCCAAGCCAGGATTCTAACCCGGAACCCGAGGGGTGATGGAATGTTTCTTAAGCTTAAGCCACTACACCACCTGGTCGGCAACTTCTGAAACTAAACTAAGGCAACAATGTGTGATTCAGTGAAAGTACAACTCATCAATATTGAAAGAAAGTATGATTCTGTATGAAAGTTGGAAACCATTTGGCTAGTATAAAATACATATTGTTGAAAAGTTCGTGTGAATTGTAAAGGCCCAGGGCAAAATTAAAATTATTGCAATAACCATCATGAAACAAAGAATGATATTATTAATTATATTCACATTTAATGTTCTACTATTTCCTTAAATCCACAACACTTTTAATTTAATTACAAATTGCAATATATTAAAAGGCTTTTATGTGTCTTCATACTCCTGCTTTTCTTTTTTTTAGTCTTTTTACATACTCTGGCATCTTCCTAATGCATTTTATAGTTTTCTGGATTATGATCATCACACTATTACAGCCAAATTATTCGTTCTCTTAATTGCGACTTACTTGTAATTCTGCTTTTCTTTATTTTACTTGACATTTTACCGTCATTGAAACCTGCCTGCATTACACTCTGCAGTAAGTTAATAAATGGAAACCTGCTTGGTCGTTACAGCAAAAGTATCGTATTTGCTACGGTAAAATTTCTTTTGGAATTTTTGAACAATATATCATCAGATGAAGAATGTCGCTATAATTTTATCTAAAGACTAGTTAAAAAGTTTTTACGCATTCTGGAAAAAGAAAGATTGTGATTAAAATTACAATATGCTCTCAAAAATGCGTTGAATCTACTCTTATCCCAACAAATTATCACTAAATTAAGACAAAAAATTCTAAGATATATCAGTTTCTTTTGTTCACGCACAGTTTATTTTTAATATTCGCTCCCTCAAATAATATTTCTTTTATTTGGTTAAATCAAAAAATAGAAATATTTGTACTTCCTTTAAACATCGTGGAGGACCTCCTATAATATTAATATTTCTCAACTAGGTGTACATGAATCACAAGTTTCCTTCAAAACTGTACATGTCATGCGAAACAAAATCTAATTAAATTTTTTTAATAAATGAAGTCATCGTGCAGTTGCATCTTATATTTCAAACAAAAATCTTAATTAGCAGAAAGAATTATTACATCTGCATTTGTTTTATCATTTCAACAGAAAAATTATTTTTCGATCTCACATTTCTCATTTATATGCTGTTTAAACAAAGAGTTTTTACATTTCACTGGACAAAAATTGTAAAACTGCATCTCATATGTTTAACCGCAAGAACTCTAATCTGTGAAGTATGCAAAGTAAATAAAAATCTCAGACATTAATTCTTATTTCTTTCTTTCAAGTGACAAATTATACCAGAGATCGCGTAAGCCTGAAACGTAAAAAGAATAAACGATATTGTGCTCCCCTTGCTGCTTCTAATAAAATCTGTAGTGAGCAAATCCGCGTGTAATTAAAATAGAAAAGGCCGATTATATATTTTCCCTAACAATGGATGAAAAATTGTTAAATATATAAGTGTCGTTAAGCCGGTTGTTTCGGAAATAGTTTGTTTCCGTTTAAAAGGATTTTTTGTGCTCTTTAGATTTGGGGTGTTTGTAAAGTCTTGTACTATGAATAAGTATTTGTTCTTTAATCTTTTGTGCGCATTTTAAAAGATTTGTTGCTCTGAAAGTTTCGCTCTTTACAAAGTTGGATAATTAGTAACAAATTCTCTACAATCTTTATAGTAAAAATTCTCTACTAGGGGGGAGAGCTGATTGAAAGTCTCAACTTATTAATCGAAAAAATAGGATAATTAACAGAATTTTTTATCTATGATATTAAATAAAGTATGCTAACTATACTTTTTGGTGTAGAACTGAAATTTGACTTTCATAAAAATAGTAAACTATCAAGATATTTTGACGTTAAAAATACTTTTTGGAAAGATTCAAGTAATAAGTACAAATAAATAAATCAATTAAACATTTTTAAACTAAAACTATCAGCGTATGACAAGGGCAACGAGTTTTAAATGGAATTGTACAGCTCCGGAACAAAAAACCGCCCACTTATTATTTATTTGGCCATCGTTCATCGTACAGTAAAATTAAATAGTTTATAAATAACGTATACTTTAATCTCATATTCTGAAATTTCTCATAAGAGACCGTCTTCATATATAATTCTGCATCCACTTTGTTTTTTTTAATAGCAACACATTATTTTGACTGTATCAAACGAAAGAAAAACTTTAAATTACCCTAAATATAAATTTTCACAAATTTTCTACGATCCATTTCCGGAGATATTTCGCGAAATTTTTATTGCGTGTTCCAAATTTATCGCCTATTAATATGTTCGTTCTCTGGCATGAAAGTACATATTATTTACTAGGAAAATAATCTAACCCAGTTTTAAAGTATTTTTATTGAAAATGTAAAAAACAATGCCATTTATCTTTCTACATAATTTCAAGTCGGCAATTTAAAATTGAATATTCAAAACGATTAAGAACAATGCATTGTAAATTATTGTATAATAAACAATCTTCCTTTTACAGATATCTTTTCAAGGGAAAAAATTTGTGAGACATTTAATGATTAAAATGACGAATTTTTTATTTTTCATAAGCTGTTTATTGCATTACAGCACGAATGGAAGGTATTGATTTGAAATTACAGTTTCAGTTTAACTATCATACCGGAAATTTTACTAACGGTTTATTTACAACTAAAGACCTTTACTTATATTTTATCTGACGGTGTTCTCATGAATTGGCCTTTAGTCTTGTCATGGGGCTCCGCCATGACTGAGTTGGTAAGACACTGAACATAGTAGTAGATGGCTGAAAATGTGAAAGTTCCACTTTCTATCCTATCGCGCTGCTGTCGATCTAATGGTCTGCATTTTGGAGCAGTTTTTACAAGACGTAACTTGATTACGCTTTAAACCCCCTTTAAAAAATATTCCACCAAGGTATCCCCCCGTCTGGCAGAAAGCCTTAGAGTAGCTTTGCTTTAACCAAGCAAACAATTATGCTTTCCATATTATAAGTAAAAAAATTACAGCAAAATGTTACAAAATGAAATGCTCTTACACTGTGCTGATAAACCATTGAATGTTTTAGTTTTATTGACCCTTTCGTCATCGCTCCCGTGATATTTCTGGGTTGAAGAGTTCAAAGTTATGCGGCAGAAAAATAAGAGCATGGAAATTTTTTTATATGAAAATATCCAAAACCTTAAAATGAATGTACATACACTTATTTTTACACAATATATTTTAATTTAAAAAAAGGAACATTTATGACCGTTTTCTTGAAAATAATGTGGCCGTTAAGGGGTTACTGTAAGATTTTATTTGAATATAGCTTACTTTAATTACGTCATTAGTGATCTTTTAGTAATCAGATAGTGGTATTTCTCTAAATATTATTACTTCTCTTGTACATTTTTCTCAAATACACCTAAACTCTTTCTAATTTATTTTAAAATTGTTATTATGAGTATTTTGAAAGTTTTCTAAGGCAAATGAAATGTTGCCAGATATATTGCCTAGAGAGGCTGTTCTCTGTTCATCTGATCAGTACGAGTATGAAAGTTACAAAGCAATAGCCGAAGTTGAAGAATGATTTCCTGTAAAAACTAAAGAAATAAGTTTAGATAATTTTCATGCAAAAACATTTAAAAAAAGATTACCGTACGTTATTTTCTAGAAAAGGATATATATCTACTACACGAAATTAACTTGACTAAAGCATCATCAAACTCTACAAATCTGTAATTTATTTGCTTTTTTAATACCTCTTACATTTATTATATTCCTGTGCAAAATAAATCCAATTTACATTTGTGTGTATATTTTAAAAGTAACTTTCGAAAAAGCATCACTTTATAAATTGATATATGGCCCCTTAACTCATCAAAATAAGACATTTTAATTAGTATAAAATTAACTAATGCTCTTGTGTAAAAATTTGAAATTTTACACAACCATCTAAAATTATTTTCCGCATCTATTTCCTTCGAGATTTGGCTAGATTGCTGTTCATATATTTTGTCAAATATCAGTTTAATAATTCATAATTAATAATAATATTTTATTTTATTCTTTAAAAATGAGTATATGCAGATTTTATGTATAGAAAATTAAAGTGTACGTTGTTCTAAATGATTGGTATAACTTTGCTGTACGACAAACGATAGCCAAAAAATGTGCATGTGGGCCTTTTTTTTTCAGATCTGTACTGGTGATTTTTTCAGATTTGTACTGAAAAACTACTTGTCAGAATGCAACCAAATTTGCAGGAAACCTTAATGAGACCATGGGAGAGAGATCGGCTTGGAGAAAAAAAATAGTTCAAAGTGATCGTCAGGCGGCGTTTCAAAACGTTTTTGCGAATAAAACAGACGAGTAAACATTCTCAAGCAAAGAACACAATGCAAACGTTGTGAAACAGATCGCTCATTTGCTGCAACAACGGCATAACTCGAAAATCGTGATTTTTGCGCTAATATCATAAGGGCATAGGCAATGAAGTGAATGGGCAGAGTATCATTTCCGACCTTTTAAAATTTATTCGCGGAATGGAGGTCTTATCTTTTCGATGAATTCTTTCAATGCCAGTCTGAAATACAATGTTTACTTATTTACTTTTTTAATTAAATTGCTCGTATAACTTAGTTTATAAAACATCGTGGCATAGTGTAGAAACATATTTTTTGAAGAAACATTATAAAATTTTCAATTACTCTTCTACAGTAATTTTATTTTAAATCTTGATCAGAAGTCATGTACATTATCAAGTCATAACCGATTACGAGTTCCGAATTTATAAAATTTATAAAAGCAAAATGTACATTATTTTTGACGCCAAAACATTCTTAAATGTATTTTAAAGTGACCTAAATTTATTTTTCAAAGTTACGTTTGATAGAAAAATTTTTAGTCTGTCAATTTTGAATTTGAGTCTAAAAAACAATATTTTTCTTTTTATGAAACTTGAAGAGTTCTTCAAATTTGAAATTTACAGTAGTCCACATATTATTTTCGAGGAAATATTCTAAAAATTTACATGGTTCTGGCACTGTAAGTTAATTTCTTATCTCAAAGTTAAGCAATAAACGGACTTTTCTATAAAAGTGCCAAGTTTAAAAAAAAAAAAAAAAAAAAAAAATGTAAATAACTTTTGAAATTGGAGATTTGTTTCTATTCACAGCATAGTTTCTGAGGAAACATTCTAAAAGTGGTCATAGTTCTGGCGTTGTAAGTTTATTTCTGATCTTCAGTGAAAGTCTACCAAAAGCGTCTTCCTCTGAAAAAGTGTCAAGTTTATTTATTTATTTTTTTTTGTTTGTTTGTTTTTTTTTTTGTGGGGGGGGATGATAGTTTCAGAGGAAACATTCTGATAATTCTCATAGCTATGTCATTGTAAGTTTATTTCCTACCTTGATCGAAAGTCAACCGAAATGCTAATTTTTCAGGTAGAACAGCGCGTATGAAAGACGTTAAACATTTGTTACGAAATTAATAAAATTGCTCACCTACGAAGCTTTTGCTTTTCATTCAGTGTGTCATTTTCTGAAAACTCAATGCATCAACTCGTTTGTTAAATAATAAACTAAAGATATATAGATCAAATTTATAAAACTTATTACAAATAAGATCTTCAGATGGCTAGTAATCCTTAAACACATTATTTTATTAAATTATTATTATAATTAAATGATCATTTTTTTGATTAAAAATGAATAATAATAATAATAATGTATTTTAATCGTATTAATTTACGATCGATAATATAAATGATGATTTATTAATTATACTTAAAAATCAATTAATTATCGAAAACCTTTTTCAAGACAGATATGAAAATATGCATTCACAGTGCGTATATTGCTGTTGATTATTACTTATCAGCTGGCGTTTTGTATTGTGTAAAAGTAAACCTACTGTAGGGGTATCCAGATGGGGGGTGACTTAGGTGGAGGACTCTTTAAGGGGTTCTCACGTGTACTCACGTTACATCTGAAGAAAATCTCTCCAAAGATTGCGTAAGGTTTGAGTAAGGTCCAGACTTTTTGTTAGACATCTGCAGAATGGACCAGAATCCTTGATCTTCATACTTCAACCATCTTCCATGATCAGTGTTTTATAAACTCAGCCGTAGTGGGGCCCCTTAATGATTACAATTGAAATTTAAAGATATAAGTATTATCAGGAAATTTCCTAAAATATAATCCATTCAAAAAAAATTGACATTTCATGAATATATGCACATTTTCAAGTTTAACGTCTGATCTACAAATTAATGCAATGAAAATACTATGTAGCTGAAAAAGAACTCATTGTTAACTTTGCTGTTAAAATCATGCGTACAAACAAGGTTTTTCCAATAATACTTTTTAAAATATAGTAGTATAAAAATATCTCCAAAAAAGAGGTTCCTTAGGGTAACATTTTGCTTTACTATAACATCTTATTTATGTCAAATAAGCTTTTTTGTAACTAGTCCTTCTCCCCCAGAAACATTTGTGTTTCAGGGTAATATTTTCTGTTGGGTGTTTTGTTAAGGTTAAATTAGCCTTATTTTTTATTAGACCCTCCCAAAAAAATGTCTGTGTGCTGTGCACAAAGCCACCTCTTATAACTCTTCCACATCAGCTGTTTTTTTTCCCTTCTTTTTTTTTAAATCCCATAAGTGCGGGACCGAGTTATCGCTGTCTTATACAACTGGTCGACTCTCTCCTTTCCTACCCCCTTTCACTCCTCAGATTCTCCCCGCAGTTCGAAAAGCCAAGCTGATTTCTGACGAGGGGCGGCTCTACGGAAGCTGACCGCTTTCACTCCCCCGCTTTAGTCGACCAGTTGTATAATGAATCGGAGCAAACGGAGCCCTTTTTCCCCAAAAAAACCCCAGGGATTTCCCTTTAACAGACCAGAAGTAAAAGTTATGAGCTGAAAACTTGTCAAGCTTTCTAAACTTTCTATTTATGCAATTAAACAGGTTTTGGCACATTATCTTTTAATAAACATTTATGAACGTTTATTCACATTTTTATACATTTAAAACTCTTTGTAAAAAAAAAAAATTAATGTTTTTTAAGGCTGTAAGGGTATACTTTTCGAATTCCGCGCTCGATTTGTGTGCACATTTAAAATTCAAAAAGTTGTGCGCGCACAGGCCGCAGCGTGACACAGCTGGTATATGCGTACGGTATACATAAGCGATACACATTTTTCTCCACATGTTGTATTTTGTTCTATTTAATCAATAATTATGTACGTGAATTTATTAGTTATCAATAATTATGTACTTACGTTGTAATGAACAGTAATCCTGTTTACTTGTAATGAATGATCGATTTGTAATTCAAACTAGCTGTGTACCCTTCATACGGGAGGAAGCAGATATTTTTCTAATACACCTGATTAAAATTTATTCAATCAGAGCAAAACTATGGAATTGTTTCACTCGTAACCTGGCATTACGATAGTTGGAAAAAAAAACTACTTTACTTCGTGCAAATTTGTAATATACCTGTAGTTTGTTTGTTTAACGTTTAGAGTTCTACCCACAACAGAGGAAGTTATTTAAACTTCATCTATGAAACCATAGCTCTTGAAACGGTTCGAATATTTCCGATAATAACCTAACCTGAATGGCTATCCCTGATCAGCAAATCGCAATTAGTAATCCAATAAGATTCCGCAAAGATATGGTTTACATCAGTTATAATTAAATTACCAATGATAATTCATTCAGAATTTTTAATTAAATAAATAAACACGTACATGCGATACCATTCTTTATTTTTATTTATTTATTCTAAAGTTAAACAAGTATCTCTCTATTCTAAAAAAAAGTAAGGGCCGCTGTCGTCGCCGCTGTCAAAAGCTTGTTCGCCTATCTTCTCCTAAACCGTAGGGATTTGGAATACATTTCGACTAAGGTGCCCACAGATTCGAAAAATTCCGAGGAACCTGCTAAGCTGACTTAAATTTCGAAAATCGAATTATTTTAGAAGATATTAATAAAAAAATAAACATAATGCTGGTTGCCAGATTTGGCATAAAATTATTCATTCTTTTGCAACAAAGCGTTTCCAAGTATCTAGAATCGCGTGTAATTTACAAACATGAGTTAGAATTACGCCTATTTTACGCCAAAATAAAAACTATATGAAATAAGTAACTCAAAATGTGTTACACAAAGTTGACAATTTTCAAATAGTAAGTTTACTTAGACAACAGGAGTTTAGAATTAGTCATTATTCGTTTTTCCAAAACAAAATAACTAATATCTTGAAAATGAAAAATAATTAAAATGCAGATTATTTTAAAGCCGGTTTGGTCCACCTGGATTATTTGCTACCAGTAGAAATATATTATATATTTAAACTATGCCATTATAGCAGTTATAGTACACTTTGGATATTTGCTAGCGCGACGAGATGGTACATTCGTGGTGCTAAGTACGCCAATCTGCAAACGATTATGTAAATGAAAATATGGATAACGGTTTTCCGGTAACCTTAAATGAACAGTAATTATAGGTTGTGAGCATGTGTAATCCGTCAAATAATGAAAAGTCGCCATGGGTGGCAAGCTATCGTATCTGTTCCGTAGCTTTTATTAACTTTACACGTACGCGAGTCGCCAAATAATGAAAAATCGCCATGGGTGGCAAATTCGCAAGGTGTCCAATAGTTTTTACATTATTAAAAATACAGCTGAAACAGCTGTTCTGATTTTATTACGCTTTAGCTCCTAATTAATATAAATTTGAATGGCAAGCTTAAATATCATTGTGTTTCTGAGGAGTGCAAATAATTTTTTCAGCGATTATAAGCGGAGTCAGCACTCCAGGTGTAGTATAGCTCAGGACCCGTACAACACGGATTCCCATAACAACATACCTTCCGTGTTATGAGGGGGAGGGGTCTACTGTAGTGCGAAGTTTAAATTTTTATGTACCCAGGGGCGTAGCCAGAATTTTTTCATGGGGGGGGAGGGTTACGACTACTGCAACTCATATATATGTATACATATGTGTGATAATGTAGTGAAGTATATACATTTTGTATGGCAAAAAATTTCTCATGGGGGGGGGGTTATGACCCCCCTAACCCCCGCCCTTGGCTACGCCTCTGTATGTACCAATGAACATGCAAGAACCAAGCAATGTGTAGCTCAGTAACATTCTATCTGATCCAATCTTCGGGTTTTGTCTGTTGAAATGATGTCTCTTTTACGAATAAGCCTGATTAGGGGCCGAATGCCTCATACGACAAAGCGAGCGTAGCGAGTCTGGGGGCCTTGGCCCCTAGTATTATAAAAACATTCTCACCATTATCTATCTCTCATATATTTAGGCAGAAAATATTTAATTACAATCAATTTTCTAAGACATAGAATCCAAATGACCCCTGTCACGACCATGCCCATGCACTGCTACATGATAAGGATTTCATTAATAATGATTATGAACATATTATTACTGTTCACCTCAAAATAGTAAAGGATATCTATTAATAGAAACTTGTGGGAAATGGTACCGAATATACGATTCCTTCTAAGTTTACTTTAAATCGTATACTATAACAAGTCTCATATAATCGAGATTATTTTATACTAGCTGTGTGCCCGTTCTTCGCACGGTAGGAAAAGAATATTTTCCTAAAATAAATACCTGTGCCATAAAAAAAAAAAAATACAATTTAGGTAGTCTCTTTTGTTGAAACTATCACGGTATACATTAACGCAACGTAGGATTATACTTTAGTTAGTTGCAAGATGACCGTTGAAAAATGATGTAGAGACCACTTTTAATTTCACGAAACATTTATTAATGTGGTATACTGTGCTTCAATTCATATTAACCTAAAAAATCTAATACTACCTATAGCTGTCTATTACTTATTAAATGTTATTGATCTTCGTTGCCCCCCTCTCTAATGCTCAATTTAAATAATCAGTGTAGGAATTTGAAACCAGTGGTGCCTTTTCTACTCTTTGATGATTCTTAGCAATTTATACATTAGCATAAACAATAAACATTATTTATAATGGTTGCCATTAAAACACCTCTCCTTATCTTTTTAAGCATAATTCTTGTCAGATTGGCGCAAATTTAGCACCGCAAATTATTTCATCTCGCCGTGATGGAAAATATCCAAGGTGTACCAATCTAAATATTTAAATCCTCTATGGTTCAGTTTTGTGATAAACATCAAACTGTGTAATCTCGTGGAGATATTTAGAATCGCTCAAATTGCGAATAGGGTGTTAAATTGTGTAGCAGAGTTTAGAATTTCACGCAATTTTTTAATTTATGATGTTACGTTCTGACCATGCTTGTTTAGTCTGGTTATTTATCACAGTTGTTTTCAAACGGATTAATATTGTAACTCACTTGCAACAGAGTTTATTAAAGTTAATTTTGAGATGCTGGTGTGATGCCTAACTAATCAGTATTTCAAATATTTTTCAGAGCTATGTTGCTAATGGCCTAAATTTTGTGGAAGAACTTGTTAAATTTCTGGATTTCCGCCAAAAAATGTATAATTAGTATATGTATACCGCCAAAAGTTGTCAAAACTTGGCGACATTTTGCGCGATTTTTGGAATTCATACTATGGCTGTCGTTAGGCCGATAATGAATACTATGTTTTATGTTAATTAGTATTTTCCCCCCTGTGGCCCCTTTTGAATTTCTCACTATTTTAAAAATTGTAAGTTTCCTTTCGTTGTTATGGTTGCTGAAAAATCATAGTGTTCAAAAATCGTCAAGGGTAGCTCATGCATTAAACAAAATACTTTTAAAATTTCATAATAGTAAATTTTTACGTAGATTTCTATTGCATTTTTAAACTCGTGACATCAAAATGACGTCATTTCATTTATGATAAACCACTTTTTTTTACAGTTATGTTTATCTCTAGCATATAGATGATATGTCACATGATCACTATTGCTTCCAAAACTTATTTGCGCTCCGTGGAAATACAATGATGTTTCGTGTTGCCATTGAAAAGGCATGTTAATTACAGGAGCTAAAGCGTCATAATATCAGAACATATGTCTCATTTTACCGAGCTGTACAAGTCTCCTTTAACGTGTTACACGAAAACGATCGTAATGTTTTCGCCGTGTTCCAAGAATTCGTGTTGTAGACCCATGTTATAAAGGGTTAAATTGTAATCTGTAAAAAATTAAATATGAAATTAGTTATTTATTTAGCGTGAATTGACAGTGAGATCAACGTCACTTTTATGTAACAAGTGTGATACTGTATTAAGAGTTCAATAAGGGTAATAAGCTTTTTTTCTCAGAAGTTACATCACGAACGTTTTCATTTAGAAAAGCGACATGATTTTCACCGGAGCAGGGTGTATTTTTGACTTTTAAACGTAAATGATGCATCCATTGTTTCATGAAGGTTTTTTAATTTAGGTAAAGTCGTGTGTAACATAACTGCGCTAATACATTGTCCACGCTTTGCGAATTGCAAGATAAAATTGTTGTCAACATCATGCAATGTTATTTATGTGGTATATACTATATATTAATGCTATAAATTAAACCTCACAAAAAGAATTATATGTTGTTGAAATCAGGCATTTTTCGAAAGCATCAGGCATTTTTCGAAAACTTCTTTCCTTTTTGATCGCCAAAATTTGCACTCATGACATCAACTTTTAGTCACGATTCAAGTATTTTTCCACGTTTTGAAATTCCGCATTACTGGGTTTAATTCGAAATATAAGTGCAAAGAAAATATTCGTTTCCCACCGTGCGGAGAACGGGTACGCAGCTAGTCAGATCTATTAAAATCCGTATGTTCGTATCGTGCGTGGCTGAATGAGATTTTCGTACAAACTTTGTATAGTTTGACTTCGGATCGCGTAGAATATTGGCAATCTGTCCGTGAAAGTGAATCCAAATAAGCGGGTCGGGTAAAGCCAGCGGAGTGAATGTACGTGTTTCCTATTGTGTTGACGTCCACGCTCAGTAATCTATAATAATCTGTAATGCACTGAAATATTGCATGCGGGACTTTCATTATCATTGTTATTAATGAGGATATCAGCGCGGAGTCTGAGCGGCACGTAACGGCCAGTATGAATGTAGCTTTACTTCTTCATAACTACGTCTAAGTAACTGAGCATCAGTCGTACATCTGACTGCCATCCCCATCATCTAATGGACGTGCCAGTTTCCTACTATAGGCCGGAAGCCGGAAGTTTAAGTTTCTACGTAATCCGTAGTCAAATAGTATCTGTCTATGCCTCTGAGCTAGAATTCTAACCAAGTTAAGAACTTAGCTGAGTGATCGAAGTATCTGCATAACAATTTCGTGCAAACCTTGACAAGGCGCATCTATTGTGGGATTTTCAATTTACGACAAACTTATTCTCTATACATCGGCGCGTTATCGCACATTTCGGTCCTGGTTTTCTGTGGGGCCCCAAAAGTGAAAGGTACCGAAATATGTTTAAATGAAATATATCAAAATGTAAATAATTTAATTCATTTTATTAATTTAATTTATAATTCAATTAATTTAACCACATGATATACATTTTTCGGTACTGACGTAGCATACCGGTGGACCACCTAGACGAGCGATTTTTCTTTAAGATAAATGCCAGACAATTGAAACTATTGATGATATGGAATACGATTGGCAATAGTTTGCTAGCACATTTCACGTAAAAATAGTTTGGCGCCAATGACCAACGGTATATTACGTTCAAGAACTGATTAACACTCTCTACAGGCCTGCTTTCATTTCGAGGCTCCCTCTCACCTACTCCTATTCCATTAACTAAGGTGACCAAACGTCTCCTTTTTCCGGGACAGTCCCCGATTTCAGGACGTTCTCCAAATTGTACCGGGGCCTTCGCAATTAGTAACGGGCCTGCGCGTGTATTTTGATGAGCCATCCAAAGAGGCCTACGGATGCTCGAGTCTTCAGGTATGCATCAGGCATTTCTCAAGCTCCCCAGTGCTTTCAAACGTTATTTAATGTAGTTTTAAGTAGTAATTGTGTTACTAATTCAAGTACGAACTCATGATTAATTTGTTTGCTATGATACATATTTACATAAAGAAAATAGATGCATATAATTTGAAGGAAAAACAAAGTAGCGCTTACTCTCATGATTCACGATTGCTTATTTTAGTTTCACAAGTGGATATTTAATATACTTTAAAATAAACTAAATACACAAATGAGAAAGACATTTTTATAATGAAGATTTCATGAACGTAGTCGTATTTCCTACATTATTTTAAACAATTTAACATTAACAAATGATGTTTTAAAGCGCATTTCAGTGTTTTCGGGATATCCTGTATATTGGAGAAAATTGATAAAATACGCTCTATAGCACGATCCCTGAATTAATTATTCTTTAATAAAGACATTTCATGCAGTATATGTTATTCTTTTGTCGCTTTCTCAATCGAACTTTGGAATTGAGAAAGCATAATGAACGCCTGTACAAAATATTAACTACATTTGAAGTTTCTATATAAACGGGCAAAAATCAATAATTTATAATTTACTGTATTTCTGCACTGTACCTGATGTAAGTCTGAATCACATAATCAAGGCATTCATAACTGATAAATAACATTTTCAACTGGCAAAATTAAATTGTCTAACTAGTACCACAACGTCATGCTTATTTACAAGAATAAACTACTCAAGTAATACGATTTCGGATTAAAATAATTTATTTATAAATAACACATGAGTAATTATTCACTAAACATGATTTACATACATATTTTTAGAATTTCTAAATACATTATAAGCGTTCACTTACCTTTACATTCAGAGCAAAATGTTCGAATTTTAGGATAAATTTTCATGAAAGGAAATGGCGCAAAATTCACAAAACGATTACCTACATCTAAAGTTCTTTAGTACGAGAAAAGTATAAAAAAATTGTTTTAAAATAATAAAATAATATAGCATTTATAATACTTAGAATAATAAAATAGAATACTGTAACTGGGGAAAACAGGCCTCAATGATAAACTCATTTTTAGCGATGGCAACTCATAAGCAGTCCCGTTGGTTAGCGATGGCCCCGATTGTACCCACAGTGTAAAACGGGAATTGGGGACAATTTTTAATTATTGCATTGGTTTTTAATTAAATTAATGTTAATTATTTCGTTAATTATAAAAATTGGGGACGTGTCCCCGATTCTATGTTCAAAAATCTCGCCACCTTACACTACGTCCCCAATTTTTGAGGACAGTCCCCGATTTCTGCGGTTCTTTCGGGGCCATCGTGATTCTACCGGGCCTGCTTGTGCATTCCGATGACTCATCCAAAGAGTCCTAAAGATGCTCACGTATTGGTTCCAGCACTTAGATACATCATCTAACGGTCGAATCTAACCAATCAGGCCACGTTCGTAGGCCTTTTTCGGAGTGCACAAGCAGGCCCGGTAGAATCACGATGGCCCCGATTCTTTGGGATTTGTCCCCAAAATGCAAAACAGCATTTGGGGACAATTTATAATTATTACATTGTTTTTTAATTAGATTATTGATAACACTAGTCAACAAATTTGAACTTTTTTTCTGCCTCTGGTTTGTAAATGGGTGGATTTACTTAATTTCGGGGTACTGAATTCACTGGTAAAATCAATTTATGTCTATCACGTCACATTTCCAAGAGGCACAAGAAAATCAGCAGCAAAACCGACAAAATTTGATATAATTGAAACTAACAAGAAATTCATATTAAGAAATTAATGATTCAATATTATTTCATATGTATACATTAGTTTTTATATGTATACACATGCCAACATAGATATCATCTTTTTCCTGCCCAAAATGCCCTTCCCACTTGGTTTGAATGAGGTTCAAGCCGCTAACTCAATATTTGTCAGTCTGATATCAAAAGGATGGATCGTTGAACAATTTTTCTATTTGTGGTCCAATAAATATACTTTCTTTTAACTTTGCTTCACTCAGCTTGAGAAACTTTTCTTTCAAATAATTGAAGACCTGACCTCATTTATCCAGGCCTTTAACAAAGTTCTTCATAAAACCAAACTTGACATGAATCGGAGACAAACTGATTTTATTAGGCTCAATCAGTGGAGTATTTTTCACATTTTCCTTTACAGCTACATGTGATTTCCTTTTAAGCCACTTTACTGTATAGTGGCCAAAGTTTCATAAGTTTCTTTCACATCTACTGCATGAGCCAAAGGCACAGATGGAAAAGTATTGCCATTATGCAGTACTACTGCTTTCAATCTGGTTTGTCCAAGAGTCAATAAAGAGTGACTATTCCTGATAGTTATGTTGTACACCTAGCTGCATCAGCAGACCATTGACATCTCTACATACACACATTGAATTCTGCATGTCAAAATATGGAGCGAATGAAGTACCTTTTGATCTCAAACAGGAAATTTTTGTACCTGGAGCTAGATCGTTTCATTGTTGCAATCTCGACCCCAAAAGTTCAGCTTGCTGTTTTGAAAGTTTTAGATCGCGAACCAAATTGTTCAACTCCTTTAGATTAAAGGGCTGAAGCGAAAAATCTTGAGAATGAGGGGAATATTTTCTACAGGTTCTTGATCAGCATCTTCAGATTAACTTGTCATTGTTTCTGATTCTATGTTTTGCAGATTACAGGCAGACAGGCAACCTTTCATTATGTCACTGGCAAATGCACTGAAGATACATTTTACACTTAATTTTATTTCTAGTTTTGATAGAGAATGCCCTGAAATACTTGTAAGAGAAAAGTTCTAGGCTGGAAAATTATCCTTAGGCTAACTCCACACCATAGGAATTGAGAATTCATAGCTCGACATTTTCCTTTCAGTCACTTGGTTAAAGTAGTAGTACATGTTATGCACGAATACGAGGCGCAAAAGTTTTATCTTGATCACCAAGAGAACTATCAAAATATAATTTATAGGCCTTCTTAATCAAATCAGTAATTGCTTTTTTGGAGCTTTTTGGGTGAATTTCTCACAGACATAACAAAAGTTTTCGGGGTGGTTAAGACAACAACTATGTTTACTAGTTGTTATTTTTAGTAAACGTAAGTTTTAAATATATGTATAAACCAATTTTAAAATAAAAATACCTCTCAATAGAAACACTCACTTATTAAAAAAACAAAACTTATAATACATTCTTAGGCTGAGATAAATACAATAGTAATTGCACCATGCACGTTTCAACATTCACTAGGTCATAATGTTTATTTTGCACTACTGGATTATCTCTCCATCTAATGAATAACACTTGCCTGTGTAACATCTGACATCAAGTGACAATTTGTTGATCTTATAGCACACTTGTACCAAACTTTAGAAAAAAAAAAATTAAAAATTAAACATTAAAATAAAAGAACGGAAAATAGTGAAATTAAGAAAAAAATAAATAAAAATCCTTAAAAACTCAAATCTTACGCGCTAGAGCATTTTGAAAGGTTGATTCGGATTTTACAAACCAAAATACATACTAATTGATGTATCACATTCCAGAGGCAAAATGGCTGTTGAGTAGTGTAATTATTTCATTAATTATAAAATATCCCCAATCTTGTTTCAGAATCGGGAACATGTCCTCAACTCTAAGTTAAAAAATATGGTCACTTTACCATTACCACATGTATGACTAACAAATACAGGGTGATTCATAATGAATGGGACAAAAAGAAAACATGATTGTGAACGTTGTAATTAATATATTTAGAAAATTCAAATTTACCTCAAAACTACATTTATTGAAGTTTCTACAGGTGTTCAATATGTGCCCCTCCGGTGACACGGCGTTGATATTGAGGTACTCCGCAAAAACGAATCACGAATTCTTTCAACCACTTCGGGTTTTGTTTCTTTTCGTCCTGGGCTTTTGTTCTTGCCAGTCAAGAAGAATATATTTGATTTCTATAAAAGTAGTTGCGGGTGACATAGCTAAAAGAGAATCCTTTACTTTTTAGCACGCCAGCAAAAAAAGTGTCACAATTATTTTTAACAGCACTGACATCTGCTGAAAAATGGAAGAATGCGAGAACAGCTGGATAGATTGTCCAATGCTAAAAAAGGGCAGCCATTGCCGTCGCTCGACTTAACTACCAGCAAGATGGCGGACGGTCAAAACGTTCATCGCGTGCCACAGATCTAGAGACCCCTTTTTGACGCAGCTGGCTGTGCCCCACAGTAATTTTGTACACTGTGCCGCACAGCCAGCCGCGCCAAAAAAAGGGTCCCTAGATCTGTGGCACACGGTGAACGTTTCGAGCGTCCGCCATCTTGCTGGTAGTTAAGTCGAGCGATGGCAACGGCTGCCCTTTTTTCAGCATTGGGAAAGGGTTGCGCCTCAAAGGGTTAACCACAAAGCAAAAATAATTTTCATCATTAAAGTAAGAAGTTTAATATTTTTTTATATTAAATAAAAATCATAAATCACTTCCAATCCATAATATAGAGGTGCCTAAAAAACACTAACCTAGTGTTTTCTTCATTATATATCGACCTTAGACATATGGAATTAATTATAAAGTTACTTTATGGTGCCGAATAAAAATTTCAGGATATTAAATGAAAATAAATACAATAGACCTCTATACATTAAAGAAGTGATGTAGGAGTTTCAGTTTTTCTCATAAAAAGGCTTACAGATTCAGTACAATATAGATTATGTTTGCCATATTGGAAAGAAGAGAAAAGAAGGGAAATAATTAAATTAAGAATAAAAATCCAGCATAATATAAATATAAAAATTACTATATGAAAATTCAGGGAGGCGCAGATGCCTCCATGCTCTATGCTGCCGATGCCCATGGATAAAAAACGAACCGTTACAGTTAAATTTTTTGCTTAAATCGAACAGTCTTTAACGCTCTAAGTAAATTACTTTTTACAGGACGCGCCTCGACAGTTTCTACATATATACAGGGTGTTCCAAAAAGGTGGTAACCGGCTTTAATTCCTTAGTTATTAGAGATAACTGGGTAGTGTAAATTGGAAAAATGTTCAAAATAAGGTCGGAAATAAGACTCTGTTAAGAAAAATATCCTCTCGTTACCCACTTATCTCTCATAGATAAAGAATTAAAGCCCATTACCACCTTTTCGGGACACCCTGTAGAAATTTACTATGTTTGAAAAGTTTAGGTGGCACGAATTATTTTTAATAAATATTTATTTACCGTGAATTTTTACGTTATGAAAACCTATTTTTAAAAACTTGTATAGTATTTCTCTGTAGCTATTGAAAATGAGCAACGTGAAATTTTAAAATTCGACTAGACTAATCGACATTTTAATTATTTTAAAAAAATGTATTGTAAGTAAACCAGTTCAATAAGCATCTTCTTAATTGCATTCCGAACATTATTAATTTTTTTCATAAGGATAATTACATCATTAACATAACGAAAAAAAAAAGCATTACTTCAGCAAGCTATTCATTCTAAGAATTATTATTTAAAACCAAAGAGTTAAGAAGATAAATTACCATGAATCAGATTAAACTCTTGCACTTATAAAAAGAAAACCAGTAATAATAAGCCATAGCTGATTACAAATCAGATTGAATGTGATTACATATTACAGAGAATGTGCATGTTAAATCTGTCTAGTCTTAGACTCTTTATTTGCCTGTTAGGTGAGAGATGGTATTTAAAATTTTCGAAACTGCTATAATATTTGTTACTGAATGACTAGTTCTGAACTTTGTCCTAAGAATACAAAATATATAAATATATATATATATATATATATATATATATCCCTCAGTTTATTAAAAAAAAAAACGCCATATCAATAGCATTATCTCTAAAGCTTACAAAAAACTTGGTTTTCTTAAGTGCAAAACTAAAGAATTTTCTAACCTTCATGCATTAAAAATCTTAAAATTTAGTTTGATACGCTCTAATCTTGAATATTGTAGTCTTGTTTGGGATCCGTATTATAAAAATAAAATGAAAATTCTTGAGCGGGTGCAGACTCAGTTTACTTATTCATATTACAAAAGTAATCCTATTTACATTCCGAATATTTCTTCATCTTACTTGAGAAGTGTTTTTGGTCTTCCTAGTTTAAGTTCTCGTCGTGATCTCTTTTGTTTATTATTTTTTTATAAAGTTGTCAATAATATGGTTGACTGCAGTGATATTCTTCAAAGTATTTGTGTAAATGTACCGAACAGGTCTCTTCGTAATAGCCATTTATTTGTGGATCCAATTATAAAATATAATTACATATACTTTTCGTTATCTAAATTGTATAAAATTTATAATAAGTTTTCTTTGGATTTGGATATTTTTAACATGTCTTTTAAAGTCTTTAGAGTTAAGTATTTTGAACTTTTGCAGTCATGATTGGTATTTATTTTATCTCTGTATTTTATCTTTTTTAATTTTGTCTTATGTAATTTGTCCTTTTATGCATCACTGTAAATGGATTTTAATCTGTAGTGTGCATTTCTTTTATGAAATAAATGAAATGAAATGAAAATTTTTAATAACAAGAATACGGCGATATACTTCAATTTTTCATACAAAAATAATGCAGTTATTAAGGCGATTTTAAACGATCTATCTTCAGAATTTTCACCAAATTAAGTAAACTGATTTTAAATTAGAGGAATTCCTTAGTCAGATGTTTTTTTTTTCTAATTTAAACAAAAAATCATTTAAAACTAATAAACCACCGCCACGTTCCGATCCGATCTAATAAAAGCAATCTTCTCCATCTTATGAGCCCAACTCGTAAGTAAATGAGAAAGAAAAGAACACAAAAATGCCTAGTCATGGAGCTGTGCCTGGTAAGATTTTAGAGAAAACGACACCCTTCGCGCCTTCACGGCAAACGAAGAAAAGGGACAATTTCGCCATGTGGTGACGTCCGAAAAGTGACCTCAATGCCCTCTCATTGGGGAAAAACCCCATCGTTTAAAACTGTCGTCTTTTTTGCAGTGGTCAATGACGGCGGCACTATCGTACTTGCAAGTTAGGGTACGCAGGAAGTTGGGAGACGGCTAGCCCCTCTAATTGCTTTTCACTCCCCTATTTTAGTCGACCAGTTGTATAATGAATCGAGTTATCAGTGTAAGCACAATGTGATGGCGCTATCTATGGGTAGAAGTCAGAACTACAAAGTATTTCTGATATTTTATTTTACTTCACTGTATTTGTTTACTTTTTCAAAACAAAACAAAAGAAAGTGTCATTTTAGCATTTTATTTACGTAAAACAATAGAAAAAATAGAATTTCTCTGTGCAATGTACCTAGCCATCACTTTTGACTCTTCCGCATGCGCTTTTTTTTTTAAACATATATATCCCATAAAGTGCGAGACCGCGATTTTTGTCTAGTTATTAGTGATGTCATAGTTTAGTGGCGCTATCTATGAATAGAAGTCGGAACTACAAAATATTTCTGATATTTTATTTAATTTCAAAAAATTATTTTACTTTTTCAAAACGAAACAAAAAAGTGTCATTTTAACACTTTGTTTAAGTTAAACAATAGAAAATGCATGATATAGTTGTCGATCTGAACATTTTAACAGGAAAATTGCGAAAGTTTTCCGCCATATCTGCCTGAAAAACTAACTTCTAAGGCCTGGACTCCACATCGCCGGAAAGCGCAACAGAGCATTTCGACGGACCCTTCCTCTCTGCGATCGGTCGCCGTCTTGCGTGACAGCTTGGGGTTCTCGTAATGTATTTCAATGGAAAAACCCGATTTTCAACATTCAAAAAAAGTATTAAATATAATTTTTTGGATGATTGTAATGGATGGAATTTGTTAATCAGACCTTCGACTTTTGTGTCCCAGGTGGCGTTTAATATTTTAAAAAGCTTAACATATAATATTTTAATGATATTTCAAGGGACTTTTTCCGCTGGTAGTGCGTTCGGAAAGACAATATTATGTACGGGAATGAACACAACGTTTGTTTTAAGATTCGGCAGGTTATTCGGATTACTGTTTGTTTACAAATATCACTTGTGCATGCGAATTTTTCTTACATTGTGAGATTTATGCAAGAATAAAGTTTTGTTTTTGAATTATAATTCACCGGATATTCTGTATGCCCTAGAAAACATCAAATTCCATTAATATTTATATTAAAGAAGTGTTTATTTAAATTCCTATTACGATATATTCAGATTTTTTTTCTTTTATAAAAAATAAATGTACTGCTTGTTATTATTTATCATAGTGTTCTTTTAAATATGTAAATGCCTGTAAAATAAGACCAGTTATCCCATTAATAAAAAAAGTGTAACATATGCATCGCATAACATATTTGTACATGTAATTAATCTAATACGTATGAATATGAATTAAAAAAATAATCCAATAAATCAACTAAATTAAAGACGTAGACCAATTAATGTAATCTTTACTTAGTTGCATAATTATTTAAATTGAAAGTAAACATGAGTGCAAAATGTAAATTTATAATTCCATAAAGCTTCTGCCTTTTTATTATAAGATGGAAAACATGTTTTGCAATGTTAGCTCATAAAACTGTACTAAACAATTCTACAATTACATTTTTGAATTTTGTTTCAAGTTAGAATCAGAACAGAAATCAAAAGCTGGAATTCTGACCCTGTATTTCTTTTTTCTGGGTGAATTTTTACCTATTGGGCAAAACCCAGCAAAGCTCATGAATACTTTGCTCCGAAGCCCACCACTAGTATACATTAATTCATAAATTTTCCCCTTTTCAAGCACAAACTGATTTTAGCAGACACGACAAATCATATTCGCTTCATCTCGACCAGATTTGAGAGTCCTGAGACCACCAGAATTTGGGTGTTTTCTGTATAATGTTTATATTTCTTCCTGCTAATTTCCGACTATTTAATTTTATATCACTGTTCTGTGAAATAATTATTATATGGGAAAATCTTTAAATTATCGTTATTTTAATTAAATGTGCTACCAACCCCATATTGCAGGAGTTTGCAGTTCGCTACTGAGTATTAACATAAGAATATTAAGGCTCCGGCACCTTTTTTTGCTAGAAATTGCCGCTAGCCCTGGAGCAATTACATGTTTTCTCATTGAAAAATTTCTTTCATTAATTTCCAAAAAGTTACACTTTTTGTATATAACCCGCATACAAAAATATCCCCAATCGGTAAAATGTGTGCCATATTCTGATGAGGTGATGTACAAAATTTGAGAATTATATCCTGAAAAGTGTCAAAGGTATGAAGATAATAAGTACTGACTTAAACTAATTTTCAGTAGCTCTTGAAAGGAAAAAAATCACAATCACATTTTAAGGGTCATACAGATATTATGAAAGAATATTTTACATTCAAATTCAAGTATAGACCCCAGTCATCTTTGTTTATAGATATCCCTTAAGACGTTATATGATGAGAGGCTGAAATTTTATACATCACCTTATTTGTGCATGGGGTACATTTTATTTTTTTGTAAGGTAGTTCTAAGGGGAAAAGACTGAGAAGAAAAAAAATGTACCGATGGTACTGTCAAATCCAAAAAAACTAGCCATGTAACTCTTCAAGGATTTGAAAAATTTAAAGTTGAAACTTTTATTTGTGATAGCCGATAGATTAAATTCAGAAATGATAAAACAAATTGATGCTTATAACTCAGTATGCAGCATTTTCAATTTCATTACTAAATTAGGTCTCGAACAAATAAATGAAGAATCAGTTGATAATTTTTTTTAAGTTTATGGAGGAGAAGTAGATTTTGAAGCCACAAAATCCAAGTCATTCAATTTTCACAATATTTGTTAAGCTGTAGCTGAGAAAAAAAATCACCGATTCATATTTATGATCACATGTTTAAAAACGAGTTAAATGACATTATATGTTTAATCCATTACGTATTTATTTAACTCTACCAATATCAAATTGCGAAACCGAGAGAGCTAACTCCAAATTAGAGAGAGTTCTATCTCTTTGAAGAACAAAAATGGGGGGGGGCCTCCGCTGTTATCACAGCCCCGGGCCCTTAAATGGGTAAACTGGGCTCTGGCGTAGCCAGAAATTTTTCATGGGAGGGGTTACTATTGTAACGTACTCACATATATGTATACATGTGTGTGGTGAGGGAGTGAAGAATATGCATTTTGTATTGCAAAAATTTCAGGGTGTGTGTGTGTGTTGTGATCCCTTATTCCCTCCCCCCCAACCCCTGGCTACGCCACTGTCTTCAATATATTATGTCTCTAGTCGTTCATTGTTTGGTCCATGCGCAGAATCTCGCTATTTGTCATCCACCGTGTTGAGTTTTGCCAAAATATCGCTACTTTAACACTCAAAAATAATTATGCATTTTGCACGACTCTAAAACTTTTAACCGTAGAATGTTGAAATTTTGTATTTAGAACTATTGTAACATTTAACTGTGCTTTTGATTGCTGTGGACTGAGTAATTTATTTACAGGGTCACCCAAAAGACTTAAAATATATTAAGGGTCTATAGATACCTTCATTTCATTAAAAATCTGTGATGAATGACTGAAATCTCGCTATTGCAAGCTTATTGGCTTTTGTCAAAATATTACCCAATTAAGTGAAACAAATCTTTAAAATTGAACTCAGCTTGGCGATAAACTTTAGAATTGCAGTAGTTTGTCTCTTTCAAATGAAATAAGTTTAGATGAAGTGCCCCGAAAATATTTCTGGTTTAATAGAGGTACAAGGAAGTCATGTGGTGTCCATATCAGATTTATTAGTTCAATGATTTGATTAAAAAAAAAATCATAATAAAAGGAGTAGTATATAGATTTTTACAGTTATATTCTTCCATGATGATTGTATGTAAGAGAATTTTTTTTCAACATCGTAAATTACAGTGTTACTTGAAAATATGTTTTCACATAATCTACACAGGAACCAGACTACATGCAAGCGATAGATATTAAAAAAATGAGATGTCAGTCAGCCAATTTAAATTACTTTAGAAGTTATTTACCAAAAAAATTGAAAGAAAAAAAAATCATCATATTTGACAATATTTGGCTGCATAAAATGATTTAGATCTTGAATCTAAACAGCAGATAAGAACAGTATTCATAGAAAAATTGCTACTGGCATATTATCCCGGCACTCAAACAAGACAAGCGATTTCTCGCCAAGATAAATGCCGATCACATGAAATTATTAATGGTTTCGAATACGATTGGCAACAGTTTCCAGCACATTTGATGAAAAAATACTTTGTTGAAAATGACCACCGGGATAATACGTAAGTACCAAAAAATCTAAAAATCTTCAGAATAATTTCTAATCCTAATATCAGCTCCACGCAGAACAGAGTGGAAATAGTTTTAGGTAAAAGAATAAGGATTTATTTTAACGAAGTACAGTTTAACCATTTAATCATCTGTCCATGGACACGAGAACAACAACAGTATAACCTTGATTTCACGAAGTCAAAGAAACAACAGAAGAATTGAGATAAGAAGGTGAAATAAAAGAGGGTGTCAGTTAAATATCTTGAATAAATGTGTTTTTTCTATTAAAGTTCCACTCCATACCTAATTTAGAATACTGCAAAAGAATAAAAAGGCTGGTAGCCAAGTTTAGTGATTTTAAAAAAGTAGATTCTATAGTTTTTTTTTTTTTTTTTTTTTTTTTTTTAGCATAAGCAACGATAAGTAATCATACATTCACACATCACATGCCAGTTTCAACGTAAGAAACTTCCTGTTTTATTTATTTATTATTATTTTTTTAATAAACCAACCACTGGTACAAAACTAGTTCTGTAAACAATGTATAAATTGACTTTTTAATCAAAATATGTTTTTAAAAAATTATTAACAAACCAATTCTTTCATGTTTTTTTATTGATTTATTCTAATGCATTTTATATGCACATTTAATAACAGAAACCACACCAGAAAGTGTTATCCATAGAAAGCATGCACTTAAATTCATGTCAATCTAAGGATAAACCTATCTAGTCATAGTCATAGCTTCAAATAACATTGGAGACAAATTATCCATAGATTTAAAAATCATGAAAAAATATCACAATCCTAAACAAGAAACAATATCTAATTTTGCAATTAGAGTTTAATTAGTTGCTGACAGCTTTAAAATTTCTTCCATATTTCTAAATAAATAATGTACATTCTTTCGTGCACAGTCGTGGATTGCTGTCTAATCTCAGATTACATACTAGTAAAACATAATTATATTCCTTAAAACTTAATTTACAACTTAAAATGCATAAGTAAGCCTTCCTCAAAGATGTAAACAAACCCTTATTGAAGCACACATTAAAGTTCCACTTCAAGTTAAAGTTACAGTTCAGCTAAAGTTAGTATTTTGTTGCTTCACTGCAACTGAACTTTCTAGTTCTAAATGTCATATTAAATCATCACTTTTTTAATTGTAATTATTATTTATAAACAACCATTTTTCATTGATTAATTTTTTTATTGTTCCACTAAGCCCTCTGCTCAGTGTTTATGCAAATATCATTAGGCTTGTTCTGATTGGATGACATGGCAACCTGTGATTGGATGATGACATGGCAATCTATTATTGGTTAATGCACATATATAAGAAACTGTGCTAATGCATCAGTATTCAGTTTTGTTTCTGAAAGCACTAAAGTCCAGTGCAAGGTATTTGTATCTATTAATGTTTTTGTTAAAATAAATGTTTGTTCAAGCTTTAACTTTTTGTGGTGTTTATTAGTATGAGGGAGCACACAGACTGGTAGCAGTAGCTGTGGTTTATTTAAAGTATTGAAATGATTTTGTGCTCCCTAAATATCTTATGAAAATGGCTGACAAAACACCAGTTTATTCTTCTATTGAACTGAAATTGAATAGATACAACTACAGGACTTGGAAGCTGAACATCAAGGCTATTCTTGAACAAGATGGTGTCTCAAAATGGATTGACAAGAGCACACAGCCAGTACTACCTGAACAATTGTCTGTGTTAGAAAAGCTAAAAGTTGATCAGCTGAAAGAAAGGGCTCTTGGTATAATTAGGGCTAATTGTGACTATGAAACTAGGCAAATCATACAAGATATAACAGATCCAGCTGAAGCCTGGAAGGCATTGGCAGATGCATTTCAAGCTACCTCAAGAGCAAGAAAAGCCCATTTAATTACAGAGTATGAAAATGTAAAGTTGAATCCAGAAGAACCCATGTCTGTTTTTATAGCAAGATTTGAAGCTGCATATAAGAGGGTAGAAGAGGCTGGTGAAGAAATAGATGAAAAACAGAGATGCTATCAGCTTATAAGATTCCTGCCTGAAGATTATGATGGTCTAGTTAGAGAAATATACAATTTAGAAGATAAAGAGTTTACATTTAAGAAAATTAAAGAGATGTTACTTGGTGAATATGGAAGGCGAAGTATAAGGGAAGAAGAAAGAAATATGCAAGATTCATTTATAACATCTCATCAAAGGAAATTAAACGAAGAAATTAGAGACCAGAAACCTTCTGCAAAATCCTGTCATGTATGTGGTAGAACTGGGCACTTTGCAAGAAACTGTTACGAAAGAAAAAACAAGCCAAAGGGTACTGGAGGATATAGAAGGAAGCAGAAGAATATGAAAAGTGGTTGCAGCTATTTAGCTGATTTATTAGTTGAGGATGAAGCTAATTATTCTGGTGAGCATGTGAATACAAGAGATTGGACAATAGACAGTGCTACTACCGCTCATATATGCCAAAACGACGAGTTTTTCGTCACCTTGAGGGAACCACCAGCAGGCTCCGTCGTCCGAATGGGTACCACTCCACATCCAGTCAAGGGAATTGGTTTTGTTAAGTTCTACGTCAGAGACAGAGGTAAGCTTGTACTTATTACTCTGAAGAATGTGTTATATGTACCCTCTGTTCAAAGGAATTTAATATCTGTGACAAAAATGGATGATGCGGGGATGCATGTTAAATTAGATAGAGGTATTAAAATATATTCGAACAAATGGAAATATTTATACACGGCTAAACGTAGTAACAAATTTTACATTTTGAGGGGAATACCACATGAAGGGAAAACGGCAAATGAAAATGATACTAAGAGTGAACAATGTTTTTCACTTGACCATAATTCTCTAATGATGTGGCATGAGCGCTATGGACATTGTAATACTAGTATATTAAGAGAAATGGTTCAAAAGATGATGGTAAATGGTATTACAAAATTAAGTGGTCGAGAACATATATGTGAAGCATGTAAATTGGCTAAAAGTACTCAGTGTAGTCATCCTAGGCTACCAGAAATTAGATCATCGAAATTATTAGAACTGGTACATACTGATGTATGGGGTCCGGCCCCAGTAACATCAATGAAGGGATACAGATATATTTTAACATTTATAGACGACTTTAGTAGGCGTGCATTTTGTTTCCCCCTAAAAACAAAAGATGAAGTATTTCCTAAACTTAAAGAATTTATAACTCTGGTAGAAAGACAAACAAATAAGAAAGTTAAGGTGATTAGGAGTGATAATGGCCTAGAGTATTGTAATCAAAGAATTTTTAATGTATTAAGAGAATTGGGAATTAAACATGAAAGAACAAGTGTATATTCACCGCAGATGAATGGGGTCGCTGAAAGATATAACAGGACACTTTTAGAAGGTGTTAGGAGTTATTTTCAATCCACTAAATTACCAGATTATCATTGGATAGAAGCAGTAATGGCTATTAACTACCTTAGGAATCGTACATTGCATAAGACTATTCAATGCATTCCATTTCAGAGGTGGTATGGCAGAAAGCCAAATGTCAAACATTTAAAGAGACTGGGCTGTATAGCCTACGTTTACCAACCCCCTAACAAAAGAAATAAATTTCAACCAAGAGGGAAAAGAGGTATATTTGTTGGTTATGGATTGGGAACAAGTGGTTACAGGATTTGGTTTCCGAGCGAAAACTCTATTATAGAATCTAGAAATGTGACTTTTGATGAAAATAAGATGGGAAACGAGGTTATGCCAGTAGAAACCAATATGCTTCAAAAATTAAACCATAGAATAAATTGGGAAATAGATGAGATAGATGCAAATCCTCAGCCTAGTACTTCTAGTAGAGAAAGTAGTGAGACTACGCCGCACAGTGATCCAGAAACCTCATCAAGTGAAAACGGTTCTGATGACAAAATTTCTTTTACAAGAATTTGGAAGGAAAGGAAACATGGGGCTAGCAAAGGAAGACTTGATATTTATTACATAACATCTGATGGAACGACTCTCAGAAGCAAAAATGAAGCAGATAAATATTGTCAGGAACACAATCTAAATTACGATATTGAGGACTTTAACTTTTCAACTAATGATAAATCCGAGCACACATTAGAGATGGAAAAGGCAGTTGTCGATAATGACGAGAAAGAGGAAACAAGTAAGGATTCTGAAGTATTAAATGAAGATGAATGTGCATGTGGAGAAGTATTAGGGGAAATGTATTGCACAGATATACAAATACCAAAGTCGGTTGCTCAAGCTAAGATGTTGCCGGAAGCAGATAAATGGCAAAAGGCAATGGATGCAGAGATAAAAACCATGAAAGAACGTAAAGTGTGGTCACTTATTCCGAAACCCCCAGATGTTAAAGTAATAGGGTCTAGATGGGTTTTTACAATCAAAAGGAACAGTGAGGGACATGTAGCAAACTATAAAGCAAGGCTTGTGGCATTGGGCAATAAGCAGTATGAAGGAAGAGACTATGAAGAAACGTATAGCCCTGTAACTAACTTCATATTAATTCGATTATTTATTCTTTTATTTATAGTATTGCTAGGTTGGAATCACTGCATACTTGATGTGAAAAGTGCTTATCTATATGGTGATATTGATAAAGATCTATATATGAAACAACCAACAGGTTACGAAGTCAGAGGTAAGGAAACTTATGTTTTAAAACTTCATAAGTCCATTTATGGGCTTCATCAAAGTGGAAGATGTTGGTATAATGAGTTGCATCAAAAGCTGCTAACAGCGGGATTTGAAGAAATACCGGGGATAGTATGTGTATATAACTATCAAAATAGAGCAATTGTTCAAGTTTATGTGGATGATATCCCAATATATGCTAAAAATGAAGAAACACTGCAGGAAGTAGTTAAATTAATTAAGAACATTTATGATGTTAAGGACCTTGGTCCAATTGACCAGCTTTTAGGGGTTAAATTTAATTGCACAGATAAAGGAGCATTTATTAGTCAATCGGACTACATTACAAAATGTGTAAGAAGATTTAATTGTAATGTTTTTTGTAAAACTTATATACCTCTAGCTCCAGGCATAGTTCCCAACAAGACTGAATGTCCCAAATCAAATCAAGAAAAGGCTTTAATGCAAAAGTTGCCTTATCGAAATCTTTTAGGATGTCTAATGTACATAGCATCTAGATCACGACCCGATATTGCTTTTAGCGTTGCATCGCTATCTCAATTTTGTGAAAATCCAGCTAGATCTCATTGGGAAAAATTAAAGGGCATATTGCATTACCTTGCTTCAACCAAAGATTTACACATTGAATACTTGTCTAATAATCTCCCTTTCCAACTTACAGTTTACGTGGATGCTAATTGGGCAAGTGATCCTTCTCATAGACACTCCTGGTCAGGTTATTGCATGTTTTTTGCTGGAATGCCTTTTACATGGAGAGTTGCTAAACAAACTTGTGTTGCGCAGAGTCCAATGGAAGCGGAATTCATAAGTGTGTCAGAAGCTGCTAAGGAAGTCAAGTATATATGTTCAGTGTTATCACAATTACAAGCCAGGTATGGATTCCAACTCGAAAAACCAGTCATCAATTGTGACAGCTCGGCAGCAATCCAGTTTACGAAACATAGACTTCAGAATATAAGAAATAGATACATTGATTTAAGATACTTGTTTGTTAGAGAACTTTATGAACAAGGACTGTTTGATATTAAACATATAAGAAGTGTTTGCAATATTGCAGATTTATTAACAAAACCTCTCAAGAGGAGTCGTTTTGAATATTTAAGATCATTTTTACTTAATTAAATTGTATGTATTCATTTAATGTTTCCTAAGTTAGGAAGAGAGAGAGAGAAAAAAAAAAAAAAAAATCCTTTAGAGATTTAGATTATAGTATGTTTGGGAAAGAGGGGCATTGTGTTGGTTAACACATTTCTTTTATGTTTCCCAAACCTTTATTTCATTTTCAAATAATATCTTTAAAAGCAAATATCAATCTAGTAAAACATAATTATATTCCTTAAAACTTAATTTACAACTTAAAATGCATAAGTAAGCCTTCCTCAAAGATGTAAACAAACCCTTATTGAAGCACACATTAAAGTTCCACTTCAAGTTAAAGTTACAGTTCAGCTAAAGTTAGTATTTTGTTGCTTCACTGCAACTGAACTTTCTAGTTCTAAATGTCATATTAAATCATCACTTTTTTAATTGTAATTATTATTTATAAACAACCATTTTTCATTAATTAATTTTTTTTATATTTAATTGTTCCACTAAGCCCTCTGCTCAGTGTTTATGCAAATATCATTAGGCTTGTTCTGATGGGATGACATGGCAACCTGTGATTGGATGATGACATGGCAATCTATTATTGGTTAATGCACATATATAAGGAACTGTGCTAATGCATCAGTATTCAGTTTTGTTTTTTGAAAGCACTAAAGTCCAGTGCAAGGTATTTGTATCTTCTAATGTTTTGTTAAAATAAATGTTTGCTCAAGCTTTAACATTTTGTGGTGTTTATTAGTATGAGGGAGCACACACCAGCGTTAGCATATTTTCCAGGGAGGTCCTACATCAGGGGCCGGACCCACTGATGATGTTTTGGGTCTCGCAAAGGGCCAGCTTAAGCATATTTTCAAGGGGGCCCCTTGAAGTGATAACCGGAGGCACTGATGTTTTTTTTGGGTCTGGCAGAGGGCCGGCGTTAGCATATTTTCGAGGGGGGCCCCTACAGCAGTGGCCGGACACAGTGAGGACTTTTGGGTCTCTCAAAGGGCTAGCAATAGCATATTTTCGAAGAGAGAGCAAGATCCAATTTTTAGTGGATAAAGCATTAACATTCCTGAATTCACATGGGAAAACATGATGTCTGGCCACCACTGTAGGGGGCCCCCTTTCGAAAATATGCTAACTCTGGCTCTTTGCGAGACCCGAAAAAAATCAGTTGGTCTAGCCATCGCTTTAGGGGCCCCCCTGGAAAATATGCCTCCGTTGTAGGGGCCCCTCGAAAACGTGCTACCGCTACTCCAATAAAACGGGTTTTCCCTAGTTAATTCGGGTTTTGCCTAGTACTGTCAGTCAGAATGCGTTTTGCCTAGTTAATTCGGGTTTTCGCTAACGCACTCAGTCAGAACGCGGTTTCCCTAGTTAATTCGGGTTTTGACTGATTTTGGGTTTTCACTGTAACATATACATATATATGAGTTTTAGTAGTCGTAAACCCTCCCCCCCCCAATCAAAAATTTCTGGCTATGCCCCTGCAATTGGCTACAGTTTGCCAGCACATTTTCCGAAAAAATAATTTGGCACGAATGTCTATCAGGATAATATGCAACTACCAGAATTCCAATACATTAATGTCTATAGACATCTTCAAATAGTGACGTAGCCAGAAATTTTTCATGGGAGGCGTTACTATTGTAACTCACCTATATGTATACATGTGTGTGGTGCGGGAGTGAAGAATATACATTTTGTATTGCAAAAATTTCAGGGTGTGTGTGTTGTGATCCCTTATTCCCCCCCCTCCCCTGGCTACGCCACTGTCTTCAATATATTATTTCTGTAGTCGTTCAATGTTTGGTCCATGCACAGAATCTTGCTATTTGTCATCCACCATGTTGAGTTTTGCCAAAATATTGCTAATTTAACACCAAAAATAATTATGCATTTTGCATGACTCTAAAACTTTTAGCCGTAGAATGTTGAAATTTTGTATTTAGAACTATTGTAACATCTAACTGTGCTTTTGAATGCTGTGGACTGAGTAATTTATTTACAGGGTCACACAAAAGACTTAAAATATATTAAGGGTCTATAGATACCTTCATTTCATTAAAAATCTGTGATGAATAACTGTTTCAGCTGTGACTGAAATCTCGCTATCGCAAGCTTATTGGCTTTTGTCAAAATATTGCCCAATTAAGTGAAACAAATCTTTAAAATTGAACTCAGCTTTGCGGTAAACTTTAGAATTGCAGTATTTTGTCTCTTTCAAATGAAATAAGTTTAAATGAAGTGCCCCGAAAATATTTCTGGTTTAATAGAGGTACAAGGAAGTCATGTGGTGTCCATATCAGATTTATTAGTTCAATGATTTGATTAAAAAAAACAATCATAATAAAAGTAGTATATAGAGTTTTACAGTTATATTCTTCCATGATGATTGTATGTAAGAGAATTTTTTTTCAACATCGTAAATTACAGTGTTACTTGAAAATATGTTTTCACATAATTTACACAGGAACCAGACTACATGCAAGCGATATATATTAAAAAAATCAAATGTCAGTCAGCCAATTTAAATTACTTTAGAAGTTATTTACAAAAAAATTGAAAAAAAAAAGCATCATATTTGACTGCATAAAATGATTTAGGTTCTTGAATCTAAACAGCAGGTAAGAATAGTATTCATAGAAAAATTGCTACTGGCGTATTATCCCGGCACTCAAACAAGACAGGCGATTTCTCACCAAGATAAATGCCAATCACATGAAATTATAAATGGTTTCAAATACGATTGGCAACAGTTTCCAGCACATTTGATGAAAAAATACTTTGTCGGAAATGACCACTGCGATAATACGTAAGTATCTAAAAATCTTCAGAATAATTTCTAATCCTAATATCAGCTCCACGCAGAACAGAGTGGAAATAGTTTTAGGTAAAAGAATAAGGATTTATTTTAACGAAGTACAGTTTAACCATTTAATCATCTGTCCATGGACACGAGAACAACAACAGTATAACCTTGATTTCACGAAGTCAAAGAATTGAGATAAGAAGGTGAAATAAAAGAGGGTGTCAGTTTAATAGAAAAAACACATTTATTCAAGATATTTAAGCTCCACTCCATACCTAATTTAGAATACTGCAAAAGAATAAAAAGGCTGGTAGCCAAGTTTAGTGATTTTGATAAAGTAGATTCTATAGTGTTTTTTTTTTTTTTTTTTTTTTTAAGCATCAGCAACAATAAGTTATCATACATTAACACATCACATGCCAGTTTCTTCCAGAAACTTCCTGTTTTATTTATTTATTATTATTATTTTAATAAACCAACCACTGGTACAAAACTAGTTCTGTAAACAATGTATAAATTGACTTTTTAATCAAAATATGTTTTTAAAAAATAATTAACAAACCAATTCTTTCATGTTTTCTATTGATTTATTCTAATGCATTTTATATGCACATTTAATAACAGAATCCACACCAGAAAGTGTTATCCATAGAAAGCATGCACTAAAATTCATGTCAATCTAAGGATAAACCTATCTAGTCATAGTTATAGCTTCAATTACATTGGAGACAAATTATTCATATATTGGACTATATTCCGTATACGGTGCCTTGTTTACATGTCAATGTTTTGTTTACAAATCATTGGCGAACAATCTGACGCGAGAGTGAGCGATGCACCGCCAACTGCCGGTGGTAGTTGTGACTGGCAACCATAAAGAATACGTGTTTCGTCAGGTTTGGGAATTTGAAATTGTTTGTGTTATTGATGGAAGGGAATGAAATGTGTTATGTTAATATAAGAAAAGAATTTGTGGGTGTTTGTTAGAAATATAGTACGTTATAAGCCGGTGGGTGTTGGGGACATTTCTGAGCGGTTATTTACCAAAAAAATAGAGGTAAGTGTTCTTTTTTAACGAATCTTTCGATGTTTAAGGTTTTTAATGTGAATTTTAAATTGATATTTGAAGTGTTTATGTTTTCGTAAGTGCTATTTACGTGCTATTCTAATCATACTGACTTTATAAGAGGTGTACAACTAGGTTGTTTAATCCGCCGATGTTTTTTTGAGTTGAAAACGGGCCAGTGTTTGCCCAGTTTACATTAGCTGTACAACTAGGTTGCTTAGTTCACTGTTGTTGTTTTTTTTTAGTTAAAAACGGTCCACTGGTTGCGTAGTTTACATAGCTGTACAACTAGGTTGCTGAATCCACTGAGGTTTTTTTAGTTAAAAACGGGCCACTGGTTGCCTAGTTTAGATAGCTGTACAGCTAGGTTGCTGAATCCACTGAGGTTTTTTTAGTTAAAAACGGGCCACTGGTTGCCTAGTTTAGATAGCTGTACAGCTAGGTTGCTGAATCCACTGAGGTTTTTTTAGTTAAAAACGGGCCACTGGTTGCCTAGTTTAGATAGCTGTACAGCTAGGTTGCTGAATCCACTGAGGTTTTTTTAGTTAAAAACGGACCACTGGTTGCCTAGTTTAGATAGCTGTACAACTAGGTTGCTGAATCCACTGAGTTTTTTTAGTTAAAAACAGACCACTGGTTGCCTAGTTTAGATAGCTGTACAACTAGGTTGCTGAATCCACTGGGGTTTTTTTAGTTAAAAACGGACCACTGGTTGCCTAGAATGACTAGTAAACATGGCGACAGTCGCTGGAGCTTGGCGGTCGCCAAGCTCCAGCGACTGTCGCCATGTTTACATGGGGTGGGCACCGGCTTGTATGATTTTACCCATATATTTAAAAAACATGAAAACATATTAGAATCCTAAACTAGAAAGAATATCTAATTTTGCAATTAGAGTTTAATTAGTTGCTGACAACTTTATTTATTTAGAAATATGGAAGAAATTTTAATGTACATTCTTTCGTCCACAGTCGTGGATAGCTGTCTAAACTGAAACGCCTGTTTCTTGCTATTCTGCAGTTTGTTTACATTCTTCACAGTGGGGCTGCGTTCGTAATCCGAAAACCCAATGAACCTCCTCAGATTACACGTAGTTTATACGGATTACTGAGATTGCTAAATAATACATTTAGGTAAAGAAATAGCATGCGCAGAACGATGCGCGAAGCTGTCACTCAGCTGACGTCAGAGATACGTCACGTCGAAATGCTCTACGGAATCAGAAAACAGAATCTGAAAATTGACGACACTTCCGGTTCTTTCCGCTCGGGCCCAGCGGAATGGCCGCAGAAAACGAAGTTGAAAATATTGAACATATTCTCTTTGAGCCTTCTTTTTCCGTCGTGTGACAGCCAATAGGAATCGTCTCTAGCTACCGAGGGGAAGCGAAGTGAAGCCGAAGCTCTCAAACATAAACATTCAGTCGCAATGGCGTCGCCACGTTTTGACATGGAAAGCTTCATTAACGAAATTAGTAACTATCCATTTTTAATAAACAAAACAGCAAAAGAGTATAAAAATGTGGAGATGAAGAGAGCTGTCTGGGAAATCATAAGCAGGAAATTTCAATTGAGCTGTGAGTTTAATATTTTTTTACAATTGTCATCTCTATAATAATGTTGATCGTGCATAATGAAATTTTTATAGCTCCTGAGGCAGAGAAAAAATGGAAGGTCCAGAAGGACAGATATAATAAAGAAAAAAAGAAAATACTTTTAGCGGAGCCGGAATCTCTGATGTTTACACACCAACATGGGGCATGTTCAAAGTGATGGATTCGCTACTGAGCAAATTCAATGAAAATGCAAGGTATCTGAATATGAATCATTTTTTAATTATTTCTTTATCATTTCCCAGAATTAGTTACTAATTGTTATTAGTCTTAAAATGATTGTATGTGCATGAATCGTTGAAACGTAACCTCAATATATATTTTTTAAACAAGCTTTCTTGAACTGTCCTATTCGATATGCAAGTTCAGTAAGTATAATATATATACATACTAGCTTCTACCCGCGACTTAGTCCGCGTCGGCTTTAGAGTTAGGTTCCAAAAGAAATGAAGCATGTGTGAATAACACATATGTTTGCGACAAAAGAAACTGCATTTAAATATTATTTGCTTTTTACTTATTTTATATGAAGTATAATGCATGGTAGTATACTTCATTTAAAATAAGAGAGTAAGCAGAGTTACTAAATTTAGATTTTTTTCAGGCATTTGGCGAATACATTTACGACAGTATTTGCTAACTGTTTTTGTTGTTCTTGTGAAAGAAATATTTATGCTATAGCATGAATTTTAGCCTACGCTAATCAGGAATAGTGCAGCTTTTTCTTAGCGAAAAAGTTTTAGAATCGGTTCTATAGTTACAGAGATACCCAGAGAGCGTAATGTATTAGAATTATTTTGAGTGTTCCTGTAAAGGAACTATTTGCACTACATGTATGAATTTTAGCCTATAATACTCAAGAATAGTGTATTTTACTAAAAGTGAAAAAAGTTTTGGAATCGGTTCAGTACTTACAGAGATACACATAGAGTGTAATGTAATTCTTATGAGTATCCCTGTAAAAGAACTATTTGTGATATATGCATAAAAGGTAGTCTATAGCACTCAGGGTCCCACCAGTGTCTAAGAAGTTCTACTCTGAAAACTGGAAGGCTGGAAGTGCCAGGTTCAACCCATGGTCGAGCCTGTCGACCTAGCCGCTCGCAGATTTTCGCGGTTTTCTCCAAAACCTCGCGTAAATACAGGCTAGGATCCCTTAGAAAGTTCCCCACAGAGGAATAACCCACATAGGCCTAGGACCCTAGTGCAGTCAATCGGTCTTAATCCACAAACAAACAAACAATAATACTCAGGAATAGTGTAACTAAGTTTTAAATTCGGTTTAGTAGCTATAATTCCATAGAGCGCAATACATTAGAATTATTTTGAATGTTTTTGTAAAAGAATTATTTATGCTATATGCTTGAAAGGTTGCCTGTATGTTAATCCAGGGCATATAAGCTATCTTCATTACGAATTTTTCCAAATCCGTTCAGCAATTTGTGTGTGATTCAGTCAAAAACATCTAAACACACAAACGTACACATTTTTTAATGACTATGTCATTTTATCTCTCAATACCCTTATTCAAAAATGTGACAATAAAAAAGCGACATAATTTTACATGTATTTAAATACTATTAGTTCACAACAGTTTTAATATCGAGATTAAAGCAATCTTTAGTCTCGATATTGTTACACTATTTCGTAAGCTGTAGAATATGCTCCACATGTATTTTTTACATAAATTCAAATATTATTAGTTCACAACAGCTTTAATCTATTGTTACAATATTTCGTAAGCTGTAGAATAGGCACCACATGTATTTTTCTATAAATAGGTTACACTAATAAAAGTTTCAACATAGGGTTACCAGGCGAAATACACGAAAGATGAGCAATAAAATGCCAAGTTAATTAATATAGTTTTAATATGGCAATAATAAAACTAAAAAATTAGGGGGGTTCAGGGGGATCTCCCCCTGACGAGGCTCGAACAGCCGAGTTTTTATATTATTGGTAGGATTTGGAAATTTATGAAGTTTAAGAAACACATTTGGACTTTTCTTTCTAATGCTTTTTAATTTGGCGTAAAATCAACATAATTTCCATACCATTTCCTGTTTTTCAAATGCATGTTTATCTGAAAATAGAATTTCAGCTTTATTTCAAAAGCATAAATCATTTTGTGCGGGCGATAAAACGGTTTTTAATTAATAATTAGAAAAGTATTTAAAATTTCAACATTCTGAGCCTCAGGTGCACAGTCATGGGCTTCTATGCTCAAATTTTCAAAGCTCTGCTTTCTGTAGATTTGTCTGGAGAACATTCATTTTTATTATTATTGATAGATAGATTTGGCATAAAACTGGCATAATTTCCGTGGAATTTAATGTCTTTCACATGCACGCACGCGCTTCTTTATTCAAGCAATAGCATTCTTGTTAGCTCAAAACATGAATCATTTGATTGATACGGGTGAAACTCGCCAAGCATGGCAACGTAAAAACGGTTTTTAATTAATAATTAAAAAAGTAATTAAAAATCTAAAATTCTAATTAGCCTATAACCAACTCCAGGGTCCCCTCTATATCTAAACCAAAATGCATCCTAATCGATTCAGCGGTTTAGGCGTGAAAGCGTCATAAACAAACAAACAAACTCACTTTCGCATTTATAATATTAGTTAGGATATCAGTGGCGTAGCCAGAAATTTTTCATGGGGGGCGGGGTTACGACTACTGCAACTCACATATGTGCGTATGATAAGGGAGTGAAGAATATAAATTTTGTATGGCAAAAAATTCCTCATCAGAGGTTCTGACCCCTCTAACACCCCCCTTGGCTACACCCTTGCCATATATATATATATATATATATATATATATATATGTACTATCTGCGTCCACGTCGGCTTTAGAGTTCAGGTCCCTAGAGTTCAGGTCCCGATAAGCTTTTTACTTATTTTAAATGAAGTTTAATGCATGGTAGTGTACTTCATTTAAAATAAGAGAGTATGCAGTTATTATAAATAGATAGATTTGCATAAAACTGGCATAATTTCCGTGGTATTTAATGCTTTTCAGATGCACATGCTTCTTTATTGAAGGAATAGCTTGGGAATAGATAGGAATATAGGGTCTTGTTAGCTCAAAACATGAATCATTTGATACGGGCAAAACTCTCCAAGTATGGCAACGTAAAAACGGTTTTTAATTAATAATTAAAATTCTAAGTAGCCTATATCCTTCTTCAGGGTCCCATCTATATCTAAACCAGAATTCATCATAATCGATTCAGCAATTTAGGTGTGAAAGCATCATAAACAAACAAACAAACTCACTTTTGCATTTATAATATTAGTTAGGATTTTAAATTATACATGTTTATTTGTGCATTAAAATGAAATAGGTGTTTTAGATTCTAAAGTACATCAGATAGCTTTCTTTATATGTATAATTCATATGTATATAATCTCAAAATTTTGCTCATCCAAAAAGTTTGTTTATATAAATGATTTACTCTTTGTCAACTTATTTTTAGCTCTATCAGCAGTATTGAAATTGCTGACTTGGATTTGCTGGCTGGGAATTCACAACCAGTATTTAATGAGTCTCAAATACTGTAAGTACTATTAATTATCGAAGTACGTTTTTTAAAACTTTTGATTCTTTTTAAATATTGCTTGGAATGTGCATAGTACTCCATGGGTGTGCCATGTATGTCTTTCTTGTTGCATAAAATACTTCCTCAAAATCAAAATCTATATTAAAATCGCCTACTAAAACTCTTATAAACTCTCACCAGGCATATTCTATACTTCACCTTTATTTACATGAATATGGACACTAACATTCCAATTAAATAAACAGTAAGGTTATACCACTTATCTACAAATGTGGAAGATATCGCCAAGCTGGCTCCAATTTTGGGGACATACCTACATAAAAGCAATTTTTAATTAATAATAAAAAAAGCTACTGAAATTTGTAATTCAAAGCCTCAGGCCCACATTACTGAAGTCATGAGGTGAGGAAAGTTCCAATTTCCAGAGCTCTTCGTGTTGTAGATTTGTTTGGAGGTCACAAACATACAGATTTACAAATTAACTTATTTTCGAGGGGGAGCAAGATAAGGAATCCAATGCAACTCTCCCCTCGGTTTGATTGATAGTTCTTTGCTCAGGTGCAGATAACCTTTGTCCGCTGATTCCTACTTCAGAGTTGCCAACTCTCCTGATTTAGGCAGGAAACTCCTGATTTTTCATTGATCTCCTGCCAACCTGATTTATGGTACATTTCTCCTGATTTTAGATAATTTGTTCATTTTCTCCTGATTTTTATCATTCACCACATGAAAAATGCAATTTTTTGAATTTTCTGTCTTGGAAGGCAGGGTTTCTACAGGCTTGGAAAGTCAGGGATTTGGGAAAAAAGTCAGAGAAATTTGAAGAAAGGTCAGGGAAATGCAAGAATATGCGGAAAAATAAAGGAAATACTTCCTGTTCGAACCTAATTGTAGAAATTGCTTTATTTTCATTTTCTTATTTAACCTTATAAATAATTTTAAAATGTGTCCTTTATTAACATATCTCATTCAGTTGAAATATTCTTTTAATTTTATCCTAAATTATTATCAAACATGGTTTTTGTTAGAATCCAGTGATGTTAAATAATATTTTTGTGTATTGATTTTATTATTATTATTATTATTATTTGTAAAAAAGGGACAAAATATATTTTTAAAAAAATATTAATTAAAGGATATAATATTAAAAATAGAATTGCAAAATTCAGGAAAGTACGCGAGATAATAAGTCAGGGAAGCAAAAGCTGTGAAATCCGTAGAAACCCTGGAAGGGAACCCTTCTCAGTGTTTTTCTCTTTTCTTCAAACTAGTTCCAAGAACCCAGGCATGTAGCCAGGAAAATTTTTCAGGCGATATGAACTTATATGTGCATAAATAGACGGAATTTCGTCACTAATCCAAAAATTTCGGGGGGGGGGGTGGAATATATCACCCCCTGGCTACGCCCCTGCAGGAACCCACATATATGTGACATAAAAATAATTTGGGCTTCTCTGACAAATGTATAATAAGAAGTGGAGCTTCATGTTCTAAAGCATTCCAATTTCTATCTTTTATCATCACTCTTAAAAATTATTATATTTTCTTTCACATTGTTTTGTTTAATCCTCTGGTGCCTTAAGTGTGAAAATCAACCCCAATTTTTAATTTTCTAAATATTTTTTATGTTACCAAATTTTTTACAAGACACTGACTACCTAATAGAAGACATGACCCAATATTAATTTTTTTATGCTCTAAAAATACTATTTCTGGCAACAAATTGCATCAAAAATGCTTTTTATTTCTCTCTCCAAAATGTAGTTTCAGCTGATACATCCTTGATCTTTTTAAAATTTAGTTTTTTAATCGAAAACAAATCTCCTGATTTTTAGAATAAAATCCTGTGTATAAGTCGACCCACCACTTTCTCAAACAAGAATCTTTAATTTTTTTAAATACATTTATTCAAAATCATCTGGAAAAAAGAAAGTACTGAATATACAATAATAAAGATAATAATGTACAAAAGTAGTATACAAAAATAAACTGATGATATTGAATAATAATATGACAACACTGATACTATGATATGGTAAAGTAGTAATATACAACTTTAAACTGATTCGAGATCTGATTCAGTATCGGACTCGTCAAAATATTCACAAAACTCCTTTGCCGTCATCGCCTCATCATGATACACATATTCTGTTAGGATCCTCTAGAAAGACCCTTACGGAGGGCACTCTACCCTTCGGCCTAGAGCTCATTTGTAGTAGTGCTGTAAAAGTAACGACAAAATGAGTATCCGTATGTATTTGTTACTTAGATGTTCGCTATTTGTTACTAAGTATTCGTTACTCGTTACTTTCGTTACTACTAATAGAATCGGTAACAGGGTGTTATATGTGCCCCATAACAACACATCCGGGACAGTGTTGTTATGGGTATATGCCGCCCATACATAAACCCATAACAAAACCTAACCCAAAAGAATTTTTTTTAGCGAAGTTGTACAAAGTTGTATTTAGAGCTTATTTTTCTCTGATTTACAGATTGTTTTTATACACAATTATGGTTTTATACAATGCTAAATTATCCGAATTACTGAGTACACATAGAAATCTTCCAAAGACATATGCCATTCTTTTTTTTCTCAACCCCCCCTTTTTTAAATTCTGAACGCTGGTTTAACCTGTTCACTCTTATCATAAAAAGTGTAAAGGAAAGCTTGTGACTCGTGTTTTTTTTTGGGAGCGGGTTCTCGAATACTGAGATCCAGGGATTGGGCCATATATATTAAATTCACAGGGCAGGGGATCTCAGTATGATATCAACTACTTTGCGTCTCTACAAGCATAATATCTTTATTATTTGTGAGTTCATATTTCATATCAAAAACTTCTTTTGCTGGACGATTTTTCGAAGTAAATTAAAAATTACCATATTTTAAATTAAAATTGTTTAATTCAGTGAGAATTATCTATTTTTAAGATATTTCCAGTTCTATTTCTGCACTTTTGGGATGAAAGGGGTTAGCCCCTTCTGTGGGTGCATATATGAGAGCATTCTTTAAACAAAAATTATCACTCCTTTCATACAGAAAGAATGGTTGCACCGGACTATGCGTATTCCATGAGTTCATGGAATAAAATGTACCATAAAATAGGGCAGATGGCCCCCTAAACACCGACATTTTAGAAACATACTGAACTTTATTGAATTATTTTAATACCAGTGGCTTACGCAGGAGTGGGCATAGAAATCCCGGGTAGCTCCCAATTTTTTATATATTTTTTAAACAATTACTTAAAAAATGTGTTTAGGTTTCCATGCTAAATATTTTTTTTAGTTCCAAATAATATTTTAAATAATAAAAATGTGTGAATTCGTTTACTCAGTGATGTTAATTCTGCGCCGAAACACAAATTCTTGCGCCGAACTGCGCTTTTAGCCGTTTTTTGCGCCGGTCTGTGCCGAATACGTCATTTTGACTCTTTCAGGGTGCGCCGAAACACAAATATTGCGCCGAACTGCGCTTTTAGCCGATTTTTGCGCCGAATACGTCATTTTGTCTCTTTGTTAAATTTTTGCCACGCTCATTTATCTTTTAAAGCGTGTATGGAAAGATAGTTAGCAATAAAGCAAGATTTAAACTGCGTACGAAAGCTGCATTCCGAAGCCATTCTACCTGCCCCGGATCAGACCAGTCGGGCTTTGTTAGTCACCTCAATCAGGGCCGGCCAGATAGGCAAACAAGTAATCATCGCAACGGGCACCGTTTTTTGTTTATGAAGGGGCACGAATTCAAACTTAAAATCATAAAAGCAATTTTGAAAAAAGTAAAAGGGACGTCTTTTTCTACGTTTGCAGGGTGGAGTGGGTGCCATGTACCGCAGGGCCGCCCCTGATCTAAACCAGACCGGTCCGTAAAGAAAACAGTATATTACGGTGACGTCCCAGCCCCTAAAAAATCACGGTTTATGACCCGGCCCTTAGCAAGAATGAAAATTGGAAGCATGACCGGTTTAGAAATCAGAATCTAGGCTGTCTGAATTAATAGAATATTTCATTTCAAAATAATCCGGAAATCCGCTGCCAGTGGTGTAGTCGCGGGGGGTAGAGATCTGTGCGGGCCCAGGCTTTTGCAGCACGATTCATTCAAGGCACAGGCTGACATCAGCATTTTCTAGAATGGACCGGAACAAGCGTATACTCTTAAAGACGGTCCTCTGCGCTTGCAAAATCGAGCCTTTCCGGAAATTTTTGCTCTCCTAAAATTTGGACAAGACCAAACGATTGGCTTGTGATCCCCCCCCCCTTCCTTAAATCATGATTAATATACGAGCTGGACCGGGTCTGAATTTTTTATTTTGATTAAATGCCGGGCCGCGCTAGACATTTTCGGCCCGTGAAGATCATGAGCGGGGAGATGCCGTCTCACTACTTTTTCATTCGAGCTTATGTCAGCAAAAGTAAGCGTTCTTCACTTTTTATCATGGACGCATGATTTTTGAGTCTTCAGTTGCGAGTGTTCCTAAACCTTTTTTCTTAAAACTACACCACTGTTTTTCTTTTTGTGTGTGTGCAGGCTCTACGAGAGGGGGCAGACGGGGCGACGCCCCTGGGCCCGTGTTCAGCCAAAGTGCGTCCGCAAATTTTTCAGAATGTGTTACGAATTTCATTTATAGATCCGTAATTAAAATTTTTATTTCAAAATAGACTAAATTTTGAATACATAATTCTAGAATGATATAAACGGCAGAGATGTTAATTCTACCATTTAAATATTAGTATTTTTACAACCTTCGAACATGCATTAAAAGTACCATTGCATATAAGAAATACTCCCCTCCCACTCTTTCCATTTAGCATTTATATGAAAACCATTAAAAAGAGCAGTTTCACACACACACACAAAAAAATTCTTTCCGTCCATGTAAATCCATGTATTGTTTTTACCAAGTTGCTGATAGCATAGCCTGTATACACCCTTTTTTTTTTCCAGAACTTTCCTAAAGTGCTTTCAAATAGTGTTTTGCTTTTACCAAACGGTGTTTGCTTGCAAACTTTGCTTTTCTTGTATGCATTTATTGTGTTCCTAAATCTTCAATTTTATGCTCCAAAATCATGTTAATTCTGATCTCGAATCTTAGTTTTCCTCTCGGAAACTATTTTTTTGTGCTCCCGAGGTGCTCTCAAATGGAATTTTTCTGCTCCCAAATGGAATTTTTCTGCTCCCAAATAGAATTTTTCTGCTCCCAAATGGAATTTTTCTGCTTCCGAGGTGCTCCCAAATGAAATTTTTTCTGCTCCCGGGGTGCTCCCAAATCGAGTGTTGGAGTTAACATCCCTGGTTTACTTTATAAAAAAAATATTTTTTTAAAGGTGTATTTTAATAAAGGTTATTATAAAGGTTTTTTAAAGGTTATTTATTACTCATATTTCGATTCTAGCTAAAAAAAAGAAAAAGTTAAGTTCGCAATCCTGCTTCGGAACCACCCTGAAAGAAAGAATTCTGATTGCACCACTATTTAGTACTAAAATGTTAGTAAGCCCGAAATTAGCACCCCTTACTAACATGCTTCTCTTATATGTATTGCTCCTTTACAATTATTAGAACACCCCCTTCCCCACCTGCAAAAAAAAGTTCAACTGTGCATAAGAACGCACTATACACCGGATCCTATCCCCCCATTGTACGACCCATATCAATAGAGCAGCAGATAGTATATCCATCTCCATAACTATAACGAAACATACGGATTCTTCCAAACCTCATTAAAACAATACATTCGGCTCGGCACAAAAGAATTGCAACCAGAACATACTACTACTCAAATACCGAAACTGAATTTTCCCTTCAAACAGCGAGAATCCATAATACTTCCGGTATCTAGTAACGGAACGGAACATACTATTACTCAAATACCGAAATTCATTTTCTCCCTCTGGCAGTCTTGTATTCGAAGTTCGAACCTGGTCGATCCGAAATGCACACTCAAAAGTCATTTTCCCCCTTGAAACCGCGATCCGATATCCAGTAACAAACAGAAGATATTAGTACTCGATTACTGGAACCCGTTACCCCCCTAGTTCGCCTCGCCTGGAAGTCTGTATTCGAAGTTCGAAGGTGCTCGATCCGAAACAGCTTCGGAGCGAGTAACGAGTAACGATATCAACCGAAAAGTAACAATTCGTTACTTCGAGTCTGAGTGATTATCCGTATCTTAGTACCGAATACATGCGGTTTGCTTCAGCTCTAATTTGTAGCCAATTGACCGTAATCGCACAAAAACATGATACACGTTTTAAATCTTTGTATCGCTACATTCTTCCTGGTATTGAAATCAGCCTTAAGCGACGTTATTGTGTTATGGAATGTGGGAAGCGAACAATTGTTTTTTAAAACGGCATTTTTGACCTCTGATAAAAAAAATTAAGGACCCTCGTATAAGTCGACCCCCCACTTTAAATCCTTTTTTGTGCAAAATTTCTCGACTTATATGCGGGTAAATACGGTATCTTGGCAAAAAATTGCTCACCTTGGCTGACCACCGCTCCAGGATGGGCATGGGTAGGGCATCTGCCCTACCCATGTTGGTCCCAACTCCAAATTAATAAATTAAAATAATCAACATTTGTTTTCTTGATTTTCATTCTACTTATGTGATTGTGAATATGGTATAGAGCTGAGTAATAATATGTATAGTTGGTGCTTGGCTATTATCAGAATTAATCGACAGCTTTAAAAAAATTTCATCCAGATTTTCTAAGTTTAACTAAATATTTATTCTAAAAATGCATGACAAATTTTTATTTAGTCTAAAAATACCATAGTTAATTGCATTTGTTAGATAAAATTGCATGTCAAATTTTATATAACTTCCACTAATTGTGGTGATTAATTAATGTTTATTTTTAGTGAGGATGATGATGTGTCATTTAATGAAGAAGTGGATTTTGTGGAAACTAATATTACATCATCAATTGAATCCCCATCCGTCCCAAGCTTTGGAACATCTTTGATACAACCTGGGTAAAACTTTTTTTTATACATACTACTTCTTTTTATTGTATTACTAGCTGAAGTACCCATTCTTCATACGGGAATGAATGAACTTTTTGATATTATGATTTGTTGTGATTACTATTTATTGTAATAAAGAGATAATAGCTAAATGGATATTGCGTTATATTGTGTTCAGTATGTACATGCATACCGAATTTCAAAGCAATCGTTTGTATGGTGCAGAAGGCGATGTGATGTAGCGCAATCTAGTGGCAAGATTTAGCAAAACGCATACGGCGAAAATATTCTTCGCATTCAGATCTTGATGTATATGAATATCGATACATATAATCTAAATAAATCTAATATGTAAAGGGAGGGGAAGAAGTTTTATAAAACATGCACACACACACACAAAAAAAAAAAGTGATATAGCATTTAAATTTTTTGTTAGTACAATTTATGTTTATTTCTTATTTTCATTAAAAAAATATATTTCATTCTCAAAATATTCCTTGTTTGAAATTGAAATCTTTTGCATTTTTTTCATTTATACTCTGAACCAAAAAATTTAATAAATAAAACTGTGTAATTCTGCTAATCTGCTGAAAAATATCATTTCTGGGTTTATGGAGCAGTTCTTTGTGGCTGAACACATTTCTTTTGCCATGGAACAGACCCTTCGAAATTTAAGTAATTTTTATATTCCTCCCTTAGTTTTTTAGCCTCTCTCTGATACATATTACTGCTAAGTTTTTTTAGAGCTAAGGAATCTCCATCATTTCTCCACAATCCTGCATGCCATTCGTGATTTCCATCTTCGTGGTCTACATAATCTAAAGGGCAATATACTTCTGATTTTTCTATCAGTAGATTATGGAGAACACAAGAGGCAATCACTATACATTTAACAACAGTGTCACTGTAATTCAGTGGTCTTTTAAAAATCCTAAATCTAGATGATAAAATACCAAAGGCATTTTCTACAAACCGTCTGGCTCTGCTTAACCTATAATTGTATATCTTTTCTTCTAAAAGAAAATTGGAATATCGGGGATAAGGCCTGAGTAAATTATTTCTTAGGGGGAGTGCCTCATCCCCAATAATGAAATACGGGAATGGTCTCTGCGAATTTGGCAGCAAATCTGATGGTGGAAATTTTAGCTTATTATTAATTACCATGCAACCAAATATGGTTTTCCTAAATATCCCACCGTCAGATTCACTGCCATAATAACCATAATCGATCATAATGAATTTATCGTTAGCATCCACTAACGCAAGAAGCACGCTACTAAAAGTCCCTTTATAATTGAAGTTGAGACTTCCAGTGTTCTTGGGACATTCTCTTATGACGTGCTTCCCATCAATGCTGCCACAGCAGTGTGGAAGTTGCCATTTTTCTTTAAAGTTTGCAGCAATTTCTTTCCACTCATTTTCGGACTGTGGAAATGGCAAATACTTTGACTTCAAACACGTCCAAATAGCTCGACATGTCTCTGGTACAATTTTTTGTATAGTTTGTCTTCCAATTCTGAATGAGAAGCTCAAACTTCTATATCTTTCTCCAGTCAAAAAGAATCTGCAAAGCATGATTGGGAATATTAAAATAACATACAATTTAAGTACAATAATTGAAAAAAAAAAAAAAGACCAAAACCAACAGACATTTCCACTTTGATTTTAACCAAAGGATCACATTTAAAATCTTTACAATGAGAGGGAGGGTAAA
>JAWZYV010012861.1:0-141317 GCA_038373885.1 Cheiracanthium punctorium
GACGTCCTTGCCAGTTTGAGAAGCAAAAATAGATAACGACTAAACACGGCTTGAGCGCTTTTGAAGGCATCTTCAATTAGTGACTATAGTCGGTCTTGTCAAATTGAGAGGCAACCTCGACGAACGGCTTAACACGGGGTTGACAGCGGGAGGGTTAAAAAAAAAAAAATCTGTTTTGTCTCATGGAGATATGATTTTAGTAAAATATTCAGTACTTCTCGTATGAAGAGCGGGTGCGCAGCTATTTTAAAACAAACGGTTGTCCATTTCATGTAGTGTCTGAGGTATTTAATGCTACAACTTGAACAGTATAATGTAGAACTATAGTATGATGTAGAAATAACACATTTTGAAAGTCGGGAGTTCTCTACAAACCGCTAAGCTTTTCACTTTTCTGATCGCGAATGACACTGACGTAGTTTTTTGAGTCATTATATTGCAATGATGCCAGGTTAATACTCATGACGCAAACTTTACATCAAGAGTCAAATAATTTTGCTTTTATTTTAGATTCCACATCACTGGAATTAATTGAAATTACTCATGTTAGGAAAATTTTCGTTTACTACAGTGCGAAGAACGGGCACGCAGCTAGTACATAAAAATAAATACTCTATTTTCGGTGTGACGTTATATATACGGATTAAATCTCAATTTCTTTTACTTCAAATGCCGATATATGCTGATATAGTTATTCATATAACTACTAATGTGGCTATATGTAAGTAATTGTTATTATTAATATTAATTTTCAATAAAATCCCAATAATAAGTTAGTATAAAATGGTAACGAAATCGCAGTCCTTCATTTTGCGAGACTCGCGAGACGTCTCGCGTCTAGCGCGAGACGAGACAGCAATTTCGTTCCGAGACGCGAGACGAGACACAGTGTTTGCGAGACGAGACGAGACGCGAGACGAGACAGAGGTTACCACTGCGAGACGAGACGAGACAGCCCCTATTCTCGTCTCGCGTCCATCCCTACGCGTAACTCCTCTTTCGCCAAATCGTTGGCGCGCTCCTGTTTTCGCCAAGTGCGTGAAGTCTTGAGGGTTTCGGAAAACGCAGCCGGGGTGAAAAGGTTAAGGAGGGTGATCAAATTTGGCTGTATAACCCAAAAAGAAGGAGATGTCTGAGTCCTAAGTTGCAACAGAACTGGGAAGGACCTTATATAGTTGTCAACAAATTGAACGACGTTATCTACAGAGTCCAGAAGTCGCCCAATTCAAAACCGAGAGTCATCCACATTAATCGTTTAGCTCCATATGGTTCTACGGATCATAATGCTGTGTGATTAGACTGCCGGGTCGTTAGTTTTTTTAAAGAGGGGAGCAGTGTTGCGTAATTATAACTTAATTTGCTCCCGTATTGCATGCCCCGCCGTGAAACTAGTTTTGCAGGCATAATAGCGGTCCTCCGATAATGGTAACCCTGTAGCCTTGGCGATCGTCTTGGCGACCTTGGCGACAAATGGTGGCTTCTAGAAAATTCATGTCTCGAGAGCATATTTCAATTTGATAAGATTGTTCCAGAAATTTCTCGGCAATTCTGGTGACGTCATCATCTCTATAAAAGCGCTAGGATCTCTCTCCGGGGAATACAGTTGAGTGATAGACTTTGAAGCGCACGGTTGACTCTGTTATTGTTGTGCTTATTTATGATTTTAGTTAGTGCATGTTAATGTTTCTTGTTTTATCTTGAGCTACTGAGCTGCGAGCCATGGAATAAAAAGTTGCTTTTGTTTACTGTGCTCTTTGGACTGTTTTAAAATACCCGCACTTGGCGATTTATGTAACATTATGTATATAGGGGTTTGATAATTTATGATGCACAAATATTAGTTTAAAAATTTAAATGTGCTGTAGTGTCGCGCTTGGCTTTAATTTCCCGCTGATATTTCCTCCTCCTCTGGCGGTGACGGTACGGTTTTAGGTCTCCTCCGGGGGGTTATTAGTTGAAAACCGCTTTCGCGGTCGGCTGCCCCGGTGGGTGCTCCCTCCAGATACGCCTTCATCGCCAGAGGAGTACATGGAAAATGTCCGGGCACTGTTTGAAGACGTGCATCATTTTGCTCGGGAGCGGATCTTTCTGAACACGGAGAAGATGAAGATTCGCTACGACACGAAGGCTACGGCACGCGAGTTCAACGTAGGTGACAAAGTTTGGCTTTGGAATCCTACTCGACGGGAAGGCCTGTCTCCCAAGCTGCAATCGCCGTTGGACGGTCCTTGCACGAGACTAAACAGACTGAATGACGTCATCGTACGGATTCGTAAGTCACCTAACTCGAAACCAAGAGTCATTCATTACGATCGACTAGCCATTTACCGCGGTTGTAATTATATTTGAATATTTGACCACGGTCACTATGGCGTAATTCCTCCTTTGTTTCCTCTCTTCCTCTTTCTTCAACTCTCTTTTACTCAATACTTAACGCCATGCTTAGTGCACATATTTGTAATATATTGGTTTTTATTAATGTGTAGTTGTTTATTGTGTTTATTAGTTATTAGCGTGCAATTATTTATTATGTTCATTATTTATTTATTCGTGTGTATTTGATTATTGTGTTTATCGATTACCCGCTTAAATTATGTCGTTAAGATCTTGTTAAATGTTATAAACTGCAGATATTTGTGTGACCTCCTAGTTTGGGGATTGTACTGCCCGGGACGTGCAGCCCTTGGGAAGGGGGCAATGTTACGAATTTTTGGTGCAACCCGCTGTTCTGGGGCTTAAAATAGTTCAAAATTCGTATTCTACGTATCAAATAGATAAATTTTGCTTTTTTGCATCAAAATCGGTCAACTAGAACCGGAGATACGGAGGTTTCGGTTTCCCATTGTTTTTCTATGGAGGTTCTAGAAATCTCGAGAAATATTGGTCCTAATCCTTCGGTAACCTCACTTTTGGAGAGTTATTTTTCGCGATATTTCGCCAAAAGTCGCCAAGCTTGACGACATTTTGGTCATTTCGCTCGATTTTCCCTATGGGACTTGTAAAGTTGCTTTTGCTGCATTAAAAGCACATGATGGCCTAACATTTCTCTTCTATGACGTAATCAAAATTCCCGCTTTATGTGGAATCCCCGAAAAGTAGACTCTTCTAGAAGTTTCTTGTAGCTTCTGCCCTACCTATAAATACAAGCATTTCAGAGGCCCCAGTTCAGTGTGGACTAAGCTCTGAGTGAGTACGCTTGCTCTGCTCTGTGGTAGAAGCAGTGTTTTGGCTTGCTTCTCGAAGCCGTTTTTAAAGTGCTGTGTGTAAATTGTTGATTGCTAAGTCTTGAGAGACTGTTACTGTTATCTCTCGTATATTTTCACTGAATTTTTGCCTGTGAAAGTGTTTTATTTTGTGTGAGAAATACAGCGTTTGTGAGAGCTTCAGATCTAAGCGGACTGTTAAGCGGACTGTTTTGCACGTTACTGTTTGGTTGTGCTTGTGAATTTTGTACAGCTGATTGTTCGGCGAAGTTCTAGAAGCAGTAAAGTTCATGTTCCATCCCGACAAGTGGACTTTTTACTAGAACTTTCTACACCAACAGGACTTTAGAACGACGAACCGCGGAAACAAGCAGACTATTCTGCAACAATATTTATTTATAATGTTCCTTATAAAAAGTAAAAAAATCACTAGTCTGAACTCTTTAAATAGAACGGAAAAACTGAAATAACCGAAAGATTAGAAATTAATCAAATATCAATGAAAAAATAATTAAAGTATTTTCTAAAACAGCGTTTTGTCTTTATCGCCCCTGTTAAAGTTAAAATCTTAAGGTATCCGCCGACGTTCGGGGATATATTTTTGTTTTAAGTTACAATTTAGATTTTTTTTTTTATAATTTTCAGGTAAATTGTAAAACAGAAAAAGAAAATTACCCAGAAAAGTAATTATAATTCTCATGTATTCTGAGAAACTGGAGTTTTTATAGTAAATTTTCAGTCAAATTTATCAAAACAGCTATTACTGTACACACGGCTGTACTCAATGAATCTTAATTCTTTTTAACAGTGAGGCATATATGACAATGATATTTGAAATGACGAAAAAACTGAGAAAATTTTAACAGGGAACTAAAATATGGCCAATTACGTGACTAAGTATCCATATTTTTTCAAATTTACGGCCTTTTGCAAACAAAAAACCTTAAAATAGAAGAAAACAGATATGTGAGAACCAATATATTAGCTCATTTCATATCAACCAATATTTTGAACTCATGCTGAAAATTTCATTAAAAACTGTTTATTAATACTGGAGTTATGGTTGTAATAGTGAAAAGGAAATGCGAAAAACAATATACCAAGAAAAATGCTTTTAAGTTTCTTAGCTGATGTTAGTTTACAGTTGATGATGCGTTATTAAATGTCTATAACTTCCCTTCCAAACGTCGTAGGACAAAAAAGAAAAAGGTTTTAGAAACAAACATGTATAGCGCACAAGATTTGCAAATAATTTTATTATTGATTTTTAGGCCAAAATTCCATGTACTGGATTTTCCTCGAAAAAATGTCTACCCCCATCTTTGCGAGAGCTCCCGATCACCCTCTTTCTGTATCCACGGGGGGCGAGGGATCGGTTGAAAATTACATCGTTGTATCCAGTCTTCTGAAAAATCTTCACGAGAGACGATCAATGAGCGCTTCTTCTCCCTCCCATGGATTTCCGCAGAATCCAGCCCATCTGTAATCAGCCAGCTGTGTTTGCAGGCTCTTGGATGCTCTATTGTGCAAAGAAATACCTGTACTTCAAAAATCCAACAGAATATTGAACTCTAGAAAGATAAATGTATTTTCTGAGACAGACTTCACTTGCTCTATAGATACTTTCCTAAAGACAAGTATGAACGAAAACCGACATTTTAAATTTGTAGAAAACAAACGGCTTTTACATGCGTCCCCCCCCCTTTTTATAGAGAAATAGCAATTTAATTTTTAATGAATCAGTTGCCTATTACGTTATAGAATTATTTTGAAATTTCTAATACTGATAATTTAGTATGTGCTCTTTGAATTTCTTTATTTTTTAAGGCTCTTCTACCTGAATAGTGATCGCCGTCACAGGCCTCTGGCCTGTGACGGCGATCAGAACTCAGAGACCTGTGAGATCAGAACTCAGAGGCCTGTGCAGGATGTTGTATGGGTCATAATGTGACGAAATTTTGAAAACAGAAACTTCAGATCACGCGCTCGTGATTTATTAAAAAAATATTAGTACAAGAAGTTGCCGATAGGTGGCGCTGTAACTCTAGTAATTTGCATATTGCACCAACGTGATTTTCAGAAATAAAGCTTATATCCAGAAGATCCCAAAGCGCCATATATCCAAAAGACGAGCCTTACAAAAGTGGAAGACAGGCGCTGCACAGGCAGTTGTTTCCAGCTCGCTGATGCACAATGACGACTTTGAAAGACAAAGCTCTGTTAGTGAAACTTTTCTACCAGAATGACGAGAACTCCTGTGCTGCGATCAGAGCATTCCATCGGCTGAAGAATTTAGCCCGAGGACCAATGACACCACGCACTTTACGAGACATAATGAAGAAGTTCGAAAGAACCGGGCTGCTGGGAATTTCACCAGGTAGAGGACGACATGTTGTGGATTCTGCACGCATACAAGACGTTGCTTTGGCGGTCGTGGATGTCATTAGCCAATCGCCACATGGTGTTGTCAGTGTGCCAACTGTTTCTCGTGCTGTTGATATGCCCTATTCGACCACGGCACACATATAGAACATCTGTAGGGCGTCTTGTTGATCTGCAGCGCCACCTATCGGCAACTTCTTGTACTACTAATTTTCTTTTAATAAACCACGAGCGCGTGATCTGAAGTGTCTGTTTTCAAAATTTCATCACATTATGACCCATACAACATCCTGGACAGGCCTCGTAATTGGGGAAGTTTAATTTGGACAACCCTGTATATATAGTAAAATCTTAAGGGTATTGTTCGAAGAAAGGAAATCTTCCTCACGGACTTTATGCACAAAGGGAAACAAAGTTTGCGCCAAATTTGGTTATGTAGTGTACTTAAATCTTGCGAGATTTTAGTTTAGTGGTTAAGATAAAGCGATATGAAGGCTATCTACCTAAGTAGGACATCTGGGGCACAGGATCTCTTTGAGGGTTTCTGATGTGTATTCATCCATAACTACGGAGTGTTAGTTCTGCCGCCACGGGATAGGCCAAAACTAGGGGTTTCGGGGAGACTTACACTTCGGGGAGATTTTAGAGATAATCTGATAAAGATGCTATAACGAACTATAAAAGCTACATACACTATTTTCTATCGAGGTCATTACTTGATGATCATTAATAACATATATTAACTTTATTTTGTTTGAAACAGACGAATAAGTCTAAAACACAAATATGGGCAACCTCCGGCTCGCTCAACATATCGAAACCCCATATAAACCATTCAACCTCCCATATACACTCATGTCCATAAATTAAGGATAATGAAGTTCAGGCAAAGAAAGAGAAAGAAGCAAAACAAATTTGACTTTAAGTCTATTTAATAAACAAAAAGTAAAGAGCAAAAAAGATGCTATATGTTTGACATAATTAATAAAAATTGCAAGTTTTACTCCCTTGACCAAATTTCAAAAAAGAACCTATTTACAAAAAACAGTATAACATGGTTAGTAGGATGGTTAATACGGAGTATGTCTCCCGGACGATGCAATACAGGCCTGACAACGCCTAGGCATGCTGAGTATCAAATGATCAATCTGATCTTGGGGAATATTACACCACTCATCAAGCAATGCACTCCGAAGTTCCGGTAGACAGGTGGGAGGGGGTTGACGGGCTGCAATTCGTCGGCCAAGCATATCCCACACATGCTCTATTGGATTCAAGTCCGGTGAGTATGCTGGCCAATGCATACGGGTGATATCCTCCGATTGAAGGCATTCGTCAACAATGTTTGCACGGTGAGGACGGGCGTTGTCATCCATAAACACAAATTCAGCACCCATGGCGCCCCGAAACAAACGTACATGTTGTTCCAGAATGACATCCCGATAGATGTGGCCTGTCATCGTTACACTCTGAACAACCAGGTCAGTTCTGGAACCAAGAATAATTTCTCCCCAAACGAGCCATCCTGCACCACCGTAACGGTGTCTTTCAATGGTGTTCTCTTGGTGGTAACGGGTACCTGGCGCTCTCCAGATGACTGTCCGGCGAGAATCAGACTCCAAACTAAACCTGGACTCGTCGGAAACAGTGCCGGATTAACAATATAGCAGATTTAGCAAATGCTACGGGCCCCGCGCATTTACCTTGAAAGTTTTCGTCTTTCCCTCTCAAGATCTAGCTTTTTTGACACTTTCCAAAAAGGTAGAAAAGTGTAAGATTTAGGTTTCTCTGTCTGTCCGTCCTTGACTCGCGTGTATAGGCATTGATTTCTACGAAATTTATATATGTTATTCTTATCTACAGTACCATGTACCCTATTGTAAAGGATCTATGTAGCATTTATTGATTTTTTTCTATAGGAGCACTCAAAATAGTCCCAATACATTGCGCTCTATGGGAAGTTCTTCTTTAAAGCGTATCATCCTGCTAACTACAAGGGGTGATCAAATGAAAAGGTAAGAACGGTGGGTACAAATGTAGAGTTTATTCAAAATATACGCCATAGGCCTGAGCACAACGATCCCACTGACGAACAAGCCGCAGGATTCCTTGTTCCCAGAATTCCTGTGGCCGTGACGAGACCCAGTCCGTCACAGCGTCCTTGAGTACGTCGTCCGAGTTGAAGCGCTTCCCTTTCAGGTGGTTTCTTCAGTGGAACCAACATATGGAAATCGCAGGGTGACATGTCCGGACTGTAGGGCGGATGGTCCAACGTCTCCCACTTGAACGTGACCAGTTCCTTGGCGAAAACGGACATTCCATTTTCTCATTGACTTGTGGGACACACAGCCTTCCCAGTACACGATCATCATCCTGCGATGAATAGTGGCCGGTTTAACACCTTCCGCTGTCGGAAATCGGATAACGCCTCGCTGCCCCTAAATCGTCGAATTTTGCAATGTAAACACCATCCTGTCCTCACACGCACTGCGGCGTCAATTGGACGTAGTAGGGTGCTTTTTACAAGAGTTTCTGCTCTCTCCTGCGGGCCCCCGCATGTTCCTATCCACACAAAAGGCTCCAATCGCATTCCTAGATGTCTCGATACGTGTTCTTATAGCTGCATAGACAAATATGATAACGGTTAGGTTGTTGCGACGTTTGGTACCTTTTCATTTGATCACCCCTTGTAGTTGCGCTGAACCCCGACTTCAAGATAAAACTTTTTCCTCTATGACTGCAAAAAGATTACAAAGTCAAGGACAAAAAGCCTAACAACTTCGTTTGTACGATCCGCTTGAAATTTTTCACAAGTTTGTAAAAAAATATAGAAAACAATCTGTCAATTTTAAAATCTAAAAATCCACCCATTCCTTCATTTTTAAGCGATTTTTCGCTATTTTCAGCACCATTTCGTTTCCGAGAGTCAAAAAATTGAATCATTTTCGTGACAAAATGACCTATTTTAAGTGAAAATGACGTCATACAATTGGGGGGATTCCAATACGTTTAAAATAATTTCTCCCGATTACACAGTTTATTATTATTTTTCCCCCACAAATAAATCGTCTATTGGATATTCGAATGTTTATGTATACAAAACGAAAGCTTTCGACTGCGAAAAGATTCCGCGCGTTTCCAGATGAGCATGAAATTCAATTTGGGTCTGTAATAAAAATTGAATATGAACTTATTTATTTTAGGTGGATGAAAATTAAATATATTGAATGAAAGACAAATTTCCTTAAAATGTTTTTTCTCTCGCCCGTTGTAATTGCCTTCACAAAAGGCTTCTAATTTTAGAGATATTCTGCTCTTTGAAATGAAACAAAATTGGATGTTATGAAGGATTACAAAATGAAGCTTTGCATCGAAAATAGTGTCTGTATAGTTAAAAGTTTTTCTATACGGGAGAACTCAAAATAATTTCTATACAATACGGTCAATGGCAGTTTAGAGACAGGCATCTATTTTTAGCATATAATACTATCCTACAATATGATTAGCTAATAATCCGACGACGATCGTGTGCCTCCTTCAAAATTTGAGCCAATAGCCGGCAATGTTGGCGACTTTTGCGATAAATTGCCAAATAGGGTGCGAAAAAAATGCTTTGAAAAATGAACCAAACTTGGCGATATTTTTATTATTTTACGATAAATCGAAAAAGGTATTTACGTATTATCCCGGCGGTCATTAACGCCAAACTATTTTTCCCTCAAATTTCCTGGCAAACTGTTGGCAATCGTATTTCGAAACATGAATAATTTCATGTGTCCGGCATTTATCTTGGCGAAAAAGTTGCTCGTCTTGGCGGATCGCCTGGATAATAATGTAGTACCTCGAAAAATGTCTAATGTAATTATATTAAGCTGTGTCGATTTCTTTGGAAATTTTGAAAATTCGTTACTCGCACTTTAATTAACTGATTTATTGTATTGTGTTTTGTTAAGGGCTATCTGCCTTGGAGTATGAGGGGGTCTCCGACCGACGAAAATTTGTTAATGCATTTGAACCCAAAACGGGTTAACGTCCTTATGATTTCGATTATTTGTATGGTCTGATGTCCACCCATCCAGTGTTCTAACTGCTGTGGATATACATCGATTTGTGCGAAATTTATGTTTTTCAATTACAGTACCACGTACCATATTGAAAATGGCGTATGTAGCATTTATAGTTCTTTTACAGGATAAAAAAATCCAATGTATAGCACAGTCTAAAAAACAGAACTAAAAAGGGGGGGGGGTTCGGGGGGGGGTCTCCCCCTGTATCTGTTGATACAGGAATGACTGAATCAGCAGTCATTCTTGAAAACATATTTTAGAGATATTCGATTTTTGAAAGAAAACAAAGTTGGCATATATATTACTAAGGCTCTCAAAATGATGCTCTCCATTGAGAATAACGTCCGTGTTATTAATAGTTCTACAGGAGCACTCAAAAGAATTCCCATTGCAGTCTGTGGCATTTGAGAGACACTAATACATTTCTAGCACAAGACAATGAGTATAAAATTTTTATATTCTTCAGTTAAACGCTAAAAAAAATTAATGGTCTTTTACAGGGTCTCATAAAATTGCATTTACAGTGATAATACAACATTTTTTTATCTACGAAATCTCGCCAGTTTTAACTAAAATACATAGCAGATTTGGCGCAAAAATATTTTGTATTGGAAAGTGTTTTATAATCTATGAGCTTGGCATGATTTATCTTTCTTGATTTTTTAAGGCAACAGATAAATCTTGTAAATCTTTTTTTCTTTCGTTCTTTCTTTCTTTTCATTTTTATTTATTTATTTATTTTTTGGATAAGACAATTTCTGAAGATCTATATAGTGGAACTGTAAATCAGTTGTAGACAACTCATTGAAAGAATATATGTATAACTCGGCTGTTCGAGCCTCTTCAATGGGAGACCCCCCCCTAATTTTTTAGTTTCATGATTGCCATATTAAAACGATATTAATGGACTATGTCATTTTATCTCTCATCTATCGTGTATTTCACCTGGTAACCCCATGTTGAAATTTTTAGGATTGTAACCTATTTATAGAAAAATACATGTGATGCACATTCTACAGCTCAGTAAATATTGTAACAATAGATTAAAGCTGTTGTGAACTAATAGTATTTAAATATATGTAAAATATACTTGTGATGCATATTCTACAGCTTACGAAATATTGTAACAATAGATTAAAGCTGATGTGAACTAATAGTATTTAAATAAACGGATGAAATTTTTAAACAATCATTTTATCAAATAAATGCAACCTTACGGAGCTTATAGAAATCGGTGGTTTACGTAACACATTTTAACATTTTTAGCGGACATTTATTCTTACTTTTATGTCGCGTTTTCATAACGCATTTTCGTGTCTCATTTTTATGTCACATTTTCAAAAGGGGGTGAGCGATAAAATGACATAGTCATTAATATATTTAATGTGGCTGTTGCATGCCTGCATTATTTAGTCAACTCATTACCTAGACGAAACTGAATGAGTATTCTAAAGTCAGCAATAAGGACACACACAAGAGTATATCCAACAATACTGTGGAACAAAAACATGGTTCTCAGAAAAAAATTTCAGGCAGCATCCAAAAGGGGGAAATAAAAGCTGTATCATTAATCTGTATCTTAGCTGTATCAGAAAGAAAGGCTGTATCATTATCTTTTCGTTGACTAAAAGCGAAACTCGGACAAACGGAGGAGGGGTATCCAGATGCTTGCACCACCCACCTATGGCCTTTAGAAAATGGATTCCTTACCAATAATGTTACATTTTTGTCTTTGTTTGATGACTGAATCCAGAAATAAACAAAATATAGAAAGAAAACTAAGTGCCGAAACAAAAAACAGACTCAGGGTCTGATCAAGGGCGAATTAAAGGGAGGGGGTCGGAGGAGGTGACCGCCCCTCCCAAGAAAAATGAAATTAATGTAAACAATCCCAACTTTCTTCCATAAAATTTATATATATACTAGCTGAAGTACCCGTTCTTCGCACGAGAATGAATGGACTTTTTGATATTACGATTTGTGGTGATTACTATTCATTGTAATAAACAGATATAGCAAAATGGATATCGCGTTATATTGTGTCCAATAATCATTCATACCAATTGCAAGGCAATCGTTTGTACGGTGCAGAAAGCCATGCGGTGTAGCGCAATCTAGTGGAGAGTTTTAGCAATACGGATACGGCGGAAATATTCTTCGCATTCAGATATCGATGAATACGAAATTTCAGGACGATCGGCTGGACAGCCCTGACGACGCGACATCTAGTGGCAAATTATATAGGAAAATGGATAGCGCCAAACTCTTCCCCGTGTTCAAATATCTATGTATACCTATTTTCATAGCGATCAGTTGCACAGTCAAGAATTGATACACTGCAGCGCGATCTAGTGGTTAATTAAAGTAATGATTTGCTACAATGCCGTCAAGTGGCGAGTTATAGCAAAATGGATAACGCCAAAATATTCTCATTGTTCAAATAGCTATGTATACTGATTTTCATAGCGACCGTTTGAATGGTCAAGAATTTGGCCTGCTGCAGCGTCATCTAGTGGCGAGTTAAAATAATAATGCATTGCAGTCCCATCTAGTGGTGAGTAACATCAAAAGGAACACAGTTAGAATATATTCTTCGTGCTGAAATGTGTAAGTATAAGAAATTTTATGCCGATCAGTCGAACGGTATAGAAGTTGATGTGTTGCAGCGCCATTTAGCGGCAAGTTACAGCATAATGGATACTGAAAAATATTCTCCGTGTTCTAATATCCGCGTGTACCAAATTTCATCGAAATCGGTTGGACGATATTCGCATAGTAAACGGCTAAACGGAATAGAATTCGACGTTCTGCTGCGCCACCTAGTGGCAAGTTAGAGAAAAACGGATAGCATAAAAAGCTTCTCCATCATAAAAGACTTAGGTGAACCAAATTTCATGGTGCAACGGTGCTGGAGTTTTTCAACCTCATACACACATACTGTTTGGGCACACCAAACTTTTACGTCACTTAGACGTCATCATGGGTTGCCCTGACGAAGAACTCATAATTAAATTGAAGAGAGAAAAGAGGTAAAGAAATTTTTTGGCAACACACCAGTAGTTCTGGTTCATGTTTGGAAGAAGAATAGTGAATGTAAATGTTGTCGTTTTACTGTCGTATAAATAAAAAATGTTTGCAATTAATAAATTCGTCGTCGTTTGAATAAAACTCTAATTAAAAGATAAAACATTTATGGTCCGTCATAGAACCGCAGAACTTTGGATTATAGTACGCTTTTAGAATAAAAGAAATCTAGTGAAATGGCTTTGGATATAAACGTTCTCGACAGAAAAAGAAGTAATTTAAAAGGACAAATAACTCGTATTGTAACGTTTCTAAAGGAAGAAGCTGACAAATCTACAGAAACAATTATTCGTTCAAAATTGGAACTTTTACGTAAACAAGAAGAAAAACTTGATGAATTAAAAGGAAATTACTATTCGATAGTTTCGGATAAAGAATTGAACGAGCATGAAGCCATTTTCGTTGAAATGGAAAAAGAAATAGAAGAAGCAGAGGTAGGTCTCAAATCTCTCATTACATCTTTGAGTTCTAATAAAGAAAAAGCATTAAATAAATCATTTGAAAATATTGCAAAAGTTGAGAACAATAATACTGCAGTTGTTCGATTGCCAGATATTCCACTGCCGAAATTTTCTGGCAAATATGATGAATGGTTGAATTTCAAGAATCAATTTGAAATGATAATTGATTCTAATGTACAATTAAGTGATTCTCATAAGCTTTATTATTTACAGTCGGCCCTAATTGGTCCCGCGAAAGAAATACAAACCTTAGATGACACATATTCTTCGTTGTTCAAAGCTCTAAATGAACGATTTGAAAACAAACGTTTGATAGTAAACACGCATTTAAATACGATTTTGAGTTTTGAAAAAATAAATCATGAGTCTTCTAAGGATTTAAGACACTTAGTTGATTGCTACCAAAAGCATTTAAGGGCTTTAAAATTATTGAAGTTAGAATTAAACCCACTCAGCGAAATGCTGTTGATAAATATTGTTCTGCAGAAATTAGATAAGGAAAGTAGAAAAAACTACGAGTTAACTTTAAACTCAAACGAGCTTCCAAATTGGAATTCATTTATTGATTTTTTACAAAAAAGATGTCAAGTGTTGAAGAATATGGAAAAGAGTTATAATGTAGTAATGAAGCCTAAAATAATTTCAGTACAAAATAAAACTAAAACATTAGTTTCTCGTGAAAGCCATGATAGTAACCGAATGTGCCCTCTATGTGAGAATAGATCACATGCATTATATAATTGTGAAATATTTTTAAAAAATAATCCTGTGCAACGTTTCGAGACTGTTAAGAAACTTTCATTATGTATAAATTGCTTGAGCAGTCGACATAAAGTTAAAGATTGCGAATCAAAATATGTCTGTCGTCTGTGCAGATTGAAACATAATGTTTTGTTGCATAGAGACGGCGCACCGCCGCACTCGTTCGAAAATGCAAGTAGTTCACCGAACACTGAGGACACTTTTGATGTTAACCAGAGTCTAAAAGAAAACAAAGTAGAAAATTCTAATTTAATAAAAAATTTCAGTTCTGTATCGTCAAATTCGATAGTGAAAAATAAAACAGTTTTGCTTTCAACAGCCATTGTTTGGGTGACTAATAGATTGTGTAAATCTATCCCTGCTAGGTGCATTTTAGATTCAGGATCGCAATCTAATTTCATGACGATAGAACTTGCAAATAACTTGTCATTAATCAAGAAAAATATTAATGCACCTGTATCTAGCTTGGGCGGAAACGTCACTACCATAAAATCGTCAGCACACGTGTGCATAAGTAACAGGGATAAATCGTTTTCTTCAAAAGAAATATTTTTTCTTGTTCCAAAAATTACAAGTTTTACCCCTTCTACACATCTAGATATCTCTGAAATTAATATACCTAAATTTGTTGAATTAGCTGATCCAGTATACTTCAAACCAGGAAAAATCGATGCACTAATAGGTGCGGGACTGTTCTATAAGATTTTAAAAGGGAATACTTGCAAGATTAACGATCAAATGCTCTTGCAAGAATCTGTGTTTGGGTGGATTGCTACAGGGTCTCTAAAAGAACTTCAACCGTCTCATGAAATCCGCTCTAATTTAATACAAGAAAACGAGACCTGGGATAATGAGTTGAAGCGATTTTGGGAACTAGAATCTCTAGGAATAGTGCATGAAGATGTAAAATTAGAAGAGGATCAGGCAATGAAAATATTTAATACAACTACAACCTTTGAAAATGGTCGTTACGAGGTACGTCTTTCATGGAAGACAGATTCACCTGAACTTGCAAACAATTATAATGTCGCTAGGCAACGCCTTTTAAGTTTACAGAGAAAATTTGACAAAAATGAAGATTTGTACAAACGATATAAAGACATAATCGAAGAATACTTACAACAAGAAATAATTGAAGATGCACACCTCCAGAAAACGTCGGATACACCAACTTACTATTTACCTCATCAAGCTGTGTGCAGGGAAGACAGACTTACAACAAAAACACGAATCGTGTTCGATGCAAGTTCACACGACACCAACGAGTTGTCTTTGAATGACTGCTTGTGGCCAGGTCTAAATCTTAATCCGAATCTGTTCGACGTTCTTGTTAATTTTAGATTGAATAAAATTGTATGGACTTCAGATATCGCTCAAGCCTTTTTACAGATATCATTGTCTGATAAAGACAGGGATGCAGTAAGGTTTTTGTGGCTTAAAGAACCAAAAGAAAATGAAAAGATTCTTCAGACTTACCGGTTCAAGCGTGTCCTTTTTGGAGTGAACGCTAGTCCTTTCTTGTTATCAGCAACAATAAAGAAGCACATAGAACAATTTCGAATCGAAAATCCAACTACTGTAGAATTAATTGATAATTGCTTATATGTAGACGATTTCATTGCTGGTGCGGATTGTATACAAGATGCTCTAAAAATCTCTTGCGAAGCGAAAGAAATAATGCAGAAAGCAAATATGACTCTTCGAAAATGGATATCTAATGATGAAGCCTTAATGGAAAATTGGAAAGAATGTGGATTTGACACTCAAGCACAATATGATTCGATTAGCTTAGGATCCAATTTAGCAAAGGTCTTAGGAATGGCATGGAACACTGTAGATGACTGCCTTACAATGGAAGTTCAAAGTTTGGTTCAGTTCTTGTCTTGTCAAAAGAATACAAAACGTTTTCTTCTGCAAGCAGTAGGGAAGATTTTCGACCCCCTTGGAATGTTGACTCCATTTACCGTGCGAGCAAAATGCCTTTTCCAAAAATTGTGGGCAAGAAAAATTCCTTGGGATGAAAACTTGCCAGAAGACATATTAGAAGAATGGTTGCTCTGGTGTGCTGAACTTCCAAAGCTTTCTGAATTGAAAATTCCCAGGAACATTCTTTACACTTCTGATGATGAAATTGAAAAAATCGAAATCCATAGTTTCTGTGATGCAAGTAAGAAGGCCTTTGGTGTGGCAGTCTATGTACGTGTGGTGAAACAAAACAGAGTTGAAGTCAATCTCATCGCATCGAAAAGCCGAGTTGCTCCCCTTAAAAAGGTCACGATACCAAGATTGGAACTTCTTGGCGCATTATTAGCAGCACGTTTGACTGGTAAAATCAAACCAATTATTGATTCGAAAAGAATATCATCAGCTTACTTCTGGACAGATTCTAAAATTGTCTTATATTGGATAAAGAGTTCGAACAAAAAATGGAAACAGTTCGTAGCTAATCGTGTGAAAGAAATCAAGTCATTGACTGACACAGACAGTTGGTTTCACTGCCCTGGCAACGATAATCCTGCCGATCAACTGTCCAGAGGTACTAGTATTCATTCCCTTTTAGAAAGCAGCATGTGGTGGAATGGACCGACATTCCTGATGTCTCGTTACCTTCCAAAGAGTGAGGAAGATCTTAAAATATCCGAAGAAGATATTCTTCCCGAAATGAAGAATTTCCAGAACTCTGAATTAGATGACTCTAAATTAACTCTTTCTATTGAACTCGTTCCAGATATCCTTGATTCTTTGTGTAATATTAGTAACAAATTTGCTAAAATTGTACGTGTTTTAGCCTTTATTTTCAGGTTTTCTAAACACTGTCGTCGAAATGCTGAGAAATGTTCTGGTCTTCTCACAAAAAAGGAACTGGAGTCGGCAGAAAATCTATTAGTAAAAATTGCCCAAAATAGTGAGTTTAAAGATGACATAAGATGTCTCAGGAAAAACGGTAAAGTGACTCCCACAAGTAAGATAAAAAATCTTAATCCTTTCCTTGACCAATCAGGAATAATAAGGGTAGGGGGGCGATTAAATAATGCATCCATTTCTTATGAGCGGAAACATCCCACCTTACTTCCCGCCAAAAATAAGCTAACTTTATTGATAATTAAATACTACCATGAAAAATATTTACACTCTGGCCCACAAACTCTTTTATATCAAATAAGACAAAAATATTGGCCTTTAAATGGGCGAAATTTATGCAGGAAATTAGTTCATGATTGTATTTTATGCTTTAGAGTGAATCCTAAAACATGTAATCAAAAAATGTGAGATTTGCCTGAAGTAAGAATCAACCGAGATTTTGTGTTCAATTCAGTTGGAATTGATTTGTGTGGGCCATTTTTCACAAAAAACAAATACCAACGTAAAGCCCCTCCTTCGAAAGTTTATGTTAGTCTATTTATTTGTCTTGTGACAAAGGCAATTCATTTGGAAATTGTTTCCGATTTAACATCGGAATCCTTAATTGCAGCCCTTAAACGTTTCATAGCGAGAAGGGGCAAATGTTCAAAAATCTTCTCGGATAATGCTACTAATTTTGTTGGTGCAAACAACGAATTGAAACAACTCTTTAAATTAATAAAATTTCAAGATGAATCGTTAGTAAATTTCTCTATTGAAGAAAAAATAGAATGGAAGTTTATACCTCCTAGAGCTCCTAATTTCGGTGGTCTCTGGGAGGCAGGGATAAAATCATTGAAATATTACATGAAACGTATCGTAGGCAGTACACTCTTCTCATATGAAGAATTTCTTACCCTTCTCGTACAAATTGAGGCAATATTAAATTCACGTCCTCTGACTCCTCTTTCAGCTGAGATAGACGATTTGGCGGTGCTAACACCGGCACATTTTATTATAGGGAGACCACTTACCGCTATACCGGAACCGTCTTTATTGGACATTAAAACTAACAGACTCAGTCTATGGCAAAAAACTAATAAAGTAGTAGACACAGTTTGGAAAAAATGGTACAACAGCTATTTAAATAATCAACAACAACGTTCAAAATGGATGTTTGAAAAAAGTGACATAAAAATCGGGGATATGGTCATAATAAAAGAAGATAATGTACCTGTATGTAAATGGCCTTTGGGACGTATAATTAATATATACCCAGGGAAAGATAAAATTATTATAGAGTTGTTGATGTAAAAACGCAGACAGGTGTATTCAAAAGAACTGTTTCCAGACTGTGCCTGCTACCTTTAACACCTTTATGGAAGTAACGTGAATATTTGTACATAAAACTTACCTAATTTGTTATTATTGTGATTGTTTGTATTGTATATAGTCATATAGTAAGTGTAACTATAGTGCATTTATATTATAAACTTTTATGTTGGTATGATTGAATGTTGTCACATTGCAATGCCGGGCGGCATGTTTGGGCACACCAAACTTTTACGTCACTTAGACGTCATCATGGGTTGCCCTGACGAAGAACTCATAATTAAATTGAAGAGAGAAAAGAGGTAAAGAAATTTTTTGGCAACACACCAGTAGTTCTGGTTCATGTTTGGAAGAAGAATAGTGAATGTAAATGTTGTCGTTTTATTGTCGTATAAATAAAAAATGTTTGCAATTAATAAATTCGTCGTCGTTTGAATAAAACTCTAATTAAAAGATAAAACACATACCAACATTCATTTTTATCTATAACCAGTATTATTATATATCCCAGTCTCAAATAAAATCCAGTTTCAAATCTAAGCCTCGCCAAAGTGCCAACATACGCCATTTTGCAAGAGTTCTTTCAGGAAATCATTCGAAGCATTGACTTAGCAGCAATCAATATGGGAAATGGTTCGGCCGCCAGAAAGTAAAGCACACATTTATTTGAAAAGGGGAATCCCTTAATACAACCGAATTTTTTTAAATTATCAACTATAACGTGTTTTATTCATCGTTACTCCGATGTACTAAATGAGAAGATTTCAATTTTCTGAAATTTGGCGGAATTCCCCAACTTAAATCAATGTACTCAATTGGCGAGAATTCTGAAGATAGATCGCTTGAAATCCCTTAATAACTGCATTATTTCTTCACGGATCATTAAAATTTAACGCTGTATTCTAATAAAACCTTTGCACTTGCTTTCAAAATCTATTTCCTTAAGCTCTCAATAAATTGCGCCAAGCCGAAAACTGTGCAAACCTCTAGAACTCACTTCCTCAAAATCAGCATTTGAGCCATTTTATTTTTTCGCCAAACTAAAAAAAAATTACATATTAGGCTCGGAAATCTTCAATTCTTATTGTTTTGCGTATAAAAGATTTCATTCCTGCTCCGATTTCCCATGCACACGATATTATAATAAAAAATTAATAATCTTACAAATATAAACTAACAAAAAAAATCATTATTATTCTTTTATTTTTACTTTGAGAATTTAAAACATCTTATTCGGCAAAATCGCCACACACGGCAACCACGATCCTTATTTCACACTTTTTTGACTACAGGGGTTACAATTACGGAAAGGTTTTTGCATGGAGAACATAAAAAATCTCTTAAATTCCGGGAACGGGTGGACTTTCAAAGTTTTAAAGTGAACTGTGATTTATTCTATATTATTTTACATATCTGTGCAAAATTTCAGGCTGATAGGTCCATTTTTGTGGATTTGTATACAACTCAAATCAACAAACAAACAAACAAACAAACAAACAGAATTTCATTTTTATTTATAAGATATATGTGAATCTTCCATCCATGCCTCCACACACAAAATTGTATTAATCCGTCAGTGGGCCGGATAATTCGTTAGGCTGTAGTCTATCTGTCCCCGATCACTTCAGGGACTTTTCAAGTACAAGTCGAAAGAATTTTTTAATGAAGTTGTAATCAAACTTTTCAAAATGACTCAATAGAACGGAAATATTTTTGGCTATTTCTGAAGATGTTCTCTGGAACGCGAGTTGATCTTCTGCATTTCCCCGAGAGCTGAGATCCATAGGATTAAGATTGTAGGAAAAACGCGCCCCATAATCAATAATAATCCCCCACGAAACAATAATTTTTATTTAAATATTGGACATAAAGTTATTTTGTTTTGCAGTAAATATGGGGATGGTATTTTAAACGGATATTGGGCAGTCCCAAAGTTCTTTTATTTTGCAGTAAAGGTGGGTGGCTTTGGCGAAATTCGAAGGTGAACTAGGATGTAAACCATCTTAGAAGGCTTTTGATAGTTGGCTTGCTTTGTTTTTACTTAATTATTTATTTTACATTTTACAGTATTTAAACAAATGCGAATTATTTTTTGAAACAATAATAATATATAGAATGTAAGTCATTTTTTTATAGTTGGGGAATCCACTATTACGATAAATTATCTTATTAATCTCTGAAATTAACCACGTTAAATATGAAAGAATTCATTTTTAGCCGGTCGAAACCACAGGTCAAGAGCGCGAATGCCAGTACGTTCGTTCAAATAGAATAATTAGAACCGAGAGGATCTTCGCACGGTCGGGGTATCCGAGAAGCCATAACCTCAGGCAAACTGAAAACAAAAAGAATTTTCGGATACTCTTGACCCACAAAGAAACTCACAAATTACTTGTCACATTTAAGATTATTATGTCTTGCAGAAACATTTGAACGTAATACGATAATGAATGTTTTATCCGAATTTTTTATTATTTATTATATAGATTATTCTATTCCTCTTATAAAGATTTTTTTGAGCAAAATATTTTATATCATTTTAACGAGGATAAGTTGAAAAGTAATGTACATATGCTTGTAGAACACTAACGAAATGACCTTTAGAAGTGTCCCAAGCGGTATGTGGAAGTAACAGTCTCCCTGTACAAGCATGTACAGTTTAAATGCCTTCCGTGTATGCAGTATATTTTGAATGGTGGAGGTATTATTGTGCTAGATCTATCTATCCTCAGTTCGATTTCTTATGAATTAACCCTTTAAATAAATTAAGAGAAGTTAAAAATATGTAACCTATAATTAGTAAAGACCGTCCAGATATATAATGAAATAATTTTACAAGCATGTATTTTTATAGGGGAAAAAATAGTGTTTAAAGGCACAGTTTAAAATACATATTGATTTCGAAGGTTCTAAAAATTTTACAGAAACAATTATTATTTTATGTGTGTAAACTTGTCTAGTTATATGTTTGCATATGGGAAAGGTGGGAAGTGTTAGAAATTCCAAATACATATCCATGAACATTAACATTCATTAAAAAAAACCTGAGTTGTACGAATAAATAACTTTAAACATCGCCAGTCTCACTATCTATTTACTCACTGTCTATGTCTTGCGGCATTTTTTCCGCACACTATTTTAACTCAAATTTTTTCATTTTGAATCAAGAAAATTCGTAAAAGTTGTATTTTATTTTATTATCGCACAAAACCTACAGATTAGCCCGCCCAAGGTGGAGGAAGGGCTGGGATAAATCTCTCGCAAATATAGCACGTGGGACCTTTTAGTTTTGTTTACATCTAATTAGCTTTTAGTTTAGCATTTAGTTTTGTTTACATCCTCCCCCTAAATATATATATATATATATATATATATATATATATAGGTGCGTCACTGAGCAGGGGGCCCCTTGGTAACATTTGCTATGGGCCCCGCGCTGTCTTAATCCGGCACTGGTCGGAAAACATCACACAAGACCACTGTTGCGGTGTCCACAATGCATACTCTCTACTCCAGGTTAATCGCAGGCGACAGTGAGTTGCGGTAAGTGGAACACATCTGACAGGCCTACGAGCATATAGACCAATGTGCCCTAAGCGTCTGTACACGGTCTGCCTTGAAACTGTCGTACCGGTAGCTGAAGAGAGCTGACGAGACAGGTCTGATGCTGTACTCCGTCTGTTTCTTTTGGCAGTAACTGCCAAATAGCGGTCCTCATTCGGCGTTGTAACTCGGAGGCAACCTGTGCTGTAACGTCTACTCACATTACCATCATCTTGGAATCGTTGCCAAAACCTGGAGATGACACTCTGGGCGATTCCAAGTTCCTCGGATACTTCCAGCTAGGTACGTCCACATTCCAGTCGTCCGATAATTCTGCCACGTAAAGCATAATCCAAATCCCTCCTTTGTGCCATAACTATGCGGTTTTTGCACTGAAAGGCTTTCACAGCGCTTGTGAACAATTTTACTTCTTTGCCACCATTCCTTATATACCCCTCTCTTACACTCTCGTCATTGTGACGTACCATCCACGCCATCTGGTGGTTTCCTGTAATTTGCATATTCTTCTTCAAGATGTGTGTGATCATTCCACAGGTGAAATTTTTATTTTAGGGATCAATTTCTGTGTGATTCTGAATTATCCTTAATTTATGGACATGAGTGTAAATCCCAATTATACGGCCTTCGACATCACTAACATCCTGAAGTTGGGTCCGCTACTTCGCTAAAATCATGAAGTTCGGCCCACAACTTTTCAAAGGTTGCCCATACCTGGGCTAAAATATGCTTTAAATGGGACCGGGTAAGCCCTATCTTTGACATGCTAAATTGATCAACTTTATGTACCTTTTTCTCAGAAATGGTGAAAGATAATGGTACAAAATTTTAACAGCAGTTAGAATAACATTTTTTACATACTTTAACGGGTCGGTTTTTTCTAAATAAAAATTTAAAAATATTATTAATTTTTTACTGAAAATCACTTTTAAATTTGCATCTTTGATAGAATATTACTGCCTAAAATGAATAATTCTCAATATATTAACAAACTGCCCCGTTAAAGTATGTAATATAATATGATATATCTGTCATGAAAAAATTGAGTTTATAAGTTTAATTGATATTGAGAAAAAGGAACACGAATATGTAAAATCCATAGCTTTGAGAAAATCCGCTTTGAAGATTTTTAGATAGCGTATAAACTATGAAGTGCCTTGGGGAAATATAAAAATTTCTAATACTTCTGTTTTTCAGATAAACAAGTGTTATATATCGTTAGAAAGATCAAATTTTAAAGTATTTAATGCAATGAAAAAATAATAATCGATTTTTGACCGAATTTTGCGTACCTGGTCCCCTTTAAAGAATTATTAACCTTAGAGCTTAATGTATTAGATTTCTTTTCAGTACTCCTGTAGAAGAGATGCAAATGCTTTATACATCTTTTTCAGTTGGGTATATACATGGTACTGTAAATAGGAACAACATAAATTTTGTAGTAATCTATGCAAATATATATGGCATCTTGAGTACGGACGAACAGACAAACACAGAATGTTTTCTGTTTGTCACTTCGACTTAGTCTTGTTGGAGGATGCCGAAAGTATAATTATCCCTCTTATACAACATAACCGTAAGCATGGACATGAAGAGTGGGGAATTTGCAGTCGAAAATCTACCACGTGCTTGGGGGGGGGTGCAATTTTGGTGCATGTACCCCAGCAAACACACTACTGCCCGCAAAATGACGGCCGGGTACCCGTCGTGCTGGCAAAGTGCCGAAGTCGAATAATTAGAGAACAAGTTACTGATTTTCAAAATTTCTATTGAAATCGCCATATCTTGTCACATTAGAAACCTTTTGATTTCCCTCCGAAAAATGAAATAATCGCCAAACTGGGTTCATTTTTTAAAACATGTTTTCGTGTCATATTTATCAATTTACTTCCAAAAGTCGCGAAGCTTGGCGACATTTGGTACAATTTTTGAGGGGAACTCCCAAATGTCGTTTGACCATTAGCTAACTATATAGTAGGATAGTAATGTGCTTGAAATAGGTGAATGTCTGTAAAACTGCCACTGACAGTTATGTAATTCCTTTGAAGTGCTCCTGTAGAATACCTATAAATGATATAACGGTTTTCTACACGATTTAAAAACGATAAAGAATTGTTCCAATGCAGTTCCATACTCATGACACCAAAATGATATCACTCTTAGTTGTGATATTCAACTTAACTTATTCAAAGTAAACAAAAAAGAAAAAAATTCACGTTATTTTAATTTTCTAAATTTTTGGATACCGTGGAAACTTATAATTTAGCTCGTTTAGCAGTTTTCATCCGAAAGCCTCATAACCGTACTTAGTTTCTAATGCAGTTTTAATCTCGTGACATCCAAATGACGAAGATATCATTTATGATAGTACCTAAGTTTCACATGGATATAGAGGTCTGCGCCGCCGCGCCACGCCGCCGCCGCCGAGGTCTAGGCCGGCGCGCCGACAAACAACGCCGATTGCATACCGCAGCATACAATCGGCTTCAAAACTTTTTTAAAAATTCTGCCTAAACTTTCAACTGCTTATTTTTTTCTGGATACTTCTTACAAAGGTATAAATCAACAGGCAATCAACAATCAATTATTGGCCAGTGTTCCCAATTGAGAACATCAAATTAAAAAAATTTTGAAAAATTAAATGTTATGAATACTGACTTGAAAAAAATAGCAGATAAAATTAAAAGTTGACTCGATGGGTGAAACGCAAGTATCATTTCTATCCTTATTGGTAAACTGGAAAAAAAATCATAAAAATAGCCATTTTCATAAATTTGTACAGAGTTATCTTTATTCCCCCCTTCAAGCTTTATTCAAATTTAAAAATAAATCTTTCATTAATTCTTAATATTTCACTTATTATTTAAGCCATTGGTCCACACCCCCGGGCCACGGACCGGTCCCTGTCCTCAGATCAGATAGTACCCGGTAGCCAAGGAACATTAAATTCTTTGGATTTTATTTACTTTGGTGTATTTCTCTCGGTTTTTTACGACTTTGTCGTGTTTGTGTTGATTTATACCTTTGTAACAGACGAAATGTTGTAATTCTTTTAACATTTCTCTTTTCTTTTTGCTGTTTATTAAAGATTTCAAGATCATGAATTAAAACTGCAGTCATAAAATAGAGAATAAATGTTCTTACCTTAAAACTCTGCCGGTTGAAATGCTACATCACTTTATATTATTTTGTGTGTGTGTGTGTAACTGTATTTTATTTTGGAGGCATTATTAAATACAATTAAATTAGAGTTATTAAATCAAACCAGTCTAAATTAGAAACATTGAACGCCCTCTCCCTCCCACCCTCAGCGGGCAGCAGTAAAATTATCAAACGTTGACCGGTTCGTGGCGATAAAAAGGTTGGAGTGCACAGATTTAAGCTACCCATCACTATATCATAGCTGCCAACCCAACCGTTCCGACTTGATCGGATCATTTTCCACCACTATTTATGAAAATTTTTATTTTGATTTAAAAATATGGACTTGATTTAAGATGCAACTACAACGAAAAATTAGTGATGGGCAGGGTCGAAAGGAGATGTGAAGTGATATGCAGACCACTACGTTACCATTACCCTCTTCGACTTCGATTTGATTCCAGAGTGCCTGGGCTCCAGGCCTCATAAAATTATATTATTTTGGTATATGCAATTAATAATTGAGCAGCGGAAAATACATGAAATATACACTAAATGGGGGGGGGGGTACAATGTGAAAGTATAAGATCTAAGATGTATAAGTGATAATCCAAATTGAAATAAACTCTAGGTGTATAGATAATCCCTAATTGTAATAAACACTAAAATAATGGATACTTGAGCAATACATAATACACTATAAAACACTATAAATTCACTGGTACAATGTTTACTATTGCAGAACAAAAATTCTTGATTACTTAAATTTTTTTGAGATTTTCGAGAAAATCATTTGTTTTTAATACTTTTTTCTTTCAGATACGAACGATTTGTTTTAAAACAAGAACTCTTAATAAATACTGGTGTTGGAATGTTAAATTGACAAACATTTTGTATAGTAACACGCACATATAATAGCACATTTAAAATGAAAAACCAAATCTGCTAAATTCAGAACTCATGATAAAGGGGCATGAAAAACTTAAAATGATGATTTCTTTTTAAATAAAATATATTGGAACTATTAATGTCCATATTTTTATGGTAAGAGTATAAATAATCAGCTGTTAATTTATAATGAGTTTTAGCTAAATTAGAGTGATTAGTTGTTTTAGATTTTTTTTAAAACGATCTAGAGGAGGAAAACATATGAAACATCCATAAATGGTATTTATCCACAGTGTGTTATTATACAGTTTTTATCAATTTTACATTCTAACACCAGTATTTATTAAGAGTTCTAGTTATTAAATATATTAATTTAAATAGTGTTCTTTCTGGAAAAGTAGGCAACGTCAGTAACGCCACCTATCGTTAAACCTCTCTCATTGCATTATTCCAAAGATGGCAGGCAGGAAAGCAGTGGTAAAACAAAAATTCAGATGCCCTTAGGGCAACCAAGAAAAAAACAACTATTCCCATTTTTATTCCGTAGCTTCAAAATACAGTTTCCTATTCCTATTTTAATTCTGAACTTCTTTCTATTTCTATATACATTTCCGAATAGTAATGGCAATTTTATGAATAAACGTTTGTCAACTCATTTTCATTGCAACGGTCGCACGTTTCATTGCAACGGTCGTTTCTTAAAAAAAATTGTGTAGCGACAATGTTATGGGCAAGAAACTTCATTTGCAGGCAACCAAATTAATTTTAATGATTGTCCAATGGACAACCGAAAAAAATCACAAGATTCTATCCCTGGTGGTGGGAAATGTTCCGATAAAAACGGAACGGTTGGCAGCTATGCTAATTCCGTGTTTGAAACCAATGTAAAAGTTTGTCAGAAATCATGTCAGAAATGACCAATGCTCACAATTGCGAACACAAGGAAAATTGTATACAATTTTCCCCCTTTTAAATGACTAATATCCTTTAATTAACGCATTAGAAGGCAAAATATGCAGAAAACGAATTCAAAATATGGCTGGATCTGAATTCGGTCTGTAAAAGGTTAACACTAGTAAGTAGTACACTCATAACACTAGATACCATTTAAATTTTTTGAGTCAATGGCGTAATTTGGTTGCTTTAAAAACTGCTTAAATATTGCTTTATACCTCAAAAGAAAATTATAGGTTTGGAATGGTTCATGAGAAGGTTGTGGAGGAAAAAAAAACCGCTTAAAAGCAAATTTATCAATTGTACACTAACAGCTAAATGTATCGTGAATGTGCTATAAGAGCAATATAAACCTATGCGAGTTTGATAAAATCTATTGTTTCAGTTTTGCAGTAGAAATGTTTTTAAAGTGCACCGAAACGGTAGGCTCATACTCTGGAGCCCAACCACTGGCCGAGCGCATAGTGCTCTGAACTGGGAGACGGAAGGTGCCTGGTTCAAACCCAGATTGCATCCGCCGACCTAACCGTCCGCAGTTTTACGTCGTTTCCTCCGGAATGTTTGTTAGGACCCCTTAGAAAGACCTCCACGGAGAGATCTCCACACCTGGTCCTAGAGCCCACATGTAGCTAATTGGCCGTAATCCCACAACAACAGAAACTCATACTCAAGACTAGTTTTCATAGTCTTAAAAAATCTTTCAACGTCAGTTTATGCATAGGCGTGGGTGTGTTTGTACGCATACGCCCATTTTCATTATGCTCTTTTTCAATAATTTTTCCACGCCGCCGCACAGTGGAGTATTTGTGTCAAAATCCTGGCCAAAAATATTTTTCATGTGTTTTAAAGTTAAAATCATGACTCTTGACTTTTGACGGACTTTTTAGTATTATATACTTCTTAAATTATATGAAAAAGCGTGTTGTCGCCAAATTGGGTGATATATCGCCAAACGACTGGAATTTGGTTTCTAACAAATGTCTTGTCTGGGGTGTGTTCCTTACTGGGAAGTACTGCTATTGTATAATACCACTTATAAATGTAATACCACGAGGCTGTCGATCTAACGGTCTGGAGTTTTGGGTGATTTTCTCCACATGTCACGTGAATACGCATTAGAACCTCTTAAAAATCCCTCTGCCCAAGGCAACCTTCCCGTTAGGCAAATAACCGCGTAGCTGTGCCTTAACCACAATAAAAATATACAAATGTAATCCTTTACTTATAACAATAGTTATAAATATAATACTACTTATCTATAAATCAAATTTTATCATTAAAATTTTTAGATTTTTCACTTTTCTAAATGTAGTTACTATAGGGATCTTAGTTTTCCAATGACTTCTGAAGATTAACTTTTTCATTCCGATTCTTTTGAACTCCGATATTCGTCTTCACTCAGAATCCCTTTCTTGTTCGTCATCTTTTTTTTTAGCACTCGGGTGCTATTTCTTTCAAGCACGGGTTTTTTGTCTACGCGGCGCGCCGTGGTCACTTTTCCGTTGGATTCATGTTTTCTGCAGAATGATTGGATATTGATAACGGAAACATGGACTATCCCTTCAGATGATTTTCAAATACCAGGATTCACTCTGGTCGAACGGATAGGCAGACAATGGCTTCCAAAACAGAAAACCATCTGGAGTTATGATTTTTATACAGGAAAACTTTATAAAAAGAATATGAAACACTTTACCCGTGCCTACACGAGCCAGATCAAGGGTGTTCAAAGGGTCATTGCGCATATTCAAGATTAAGTAAGATTTGAAGTTACATACGCTAGTCCTCAAATTTCTTATGAAGATAAATTAGACGCTCTATTCAAAACATTACTGAAGGAGGGTGATTGTGACTGTTTTAGTAGGGGATTTTACCACAGAATTAAATTTCGATCCAGGATCCAATTTCATAACTGAAATGGGTACTTTAGATTTTCCAATACGCACTCATCCAAAACATTTCACCACTAGGGGCCAAACAACAATGGATGCCATTTTCAGCAACAAAAGGATGCGAACAACAGTCTATAGGAGCACTTACAGTTATCATTTTCCTCTATAGGGCAGAATGGATTGAATAGATTTTTAAAAATCTGAAGTTCTTCCAGCCGTGTGCGTAAATAAAATCTGGAAGAATTTTAGATTTTTTTTTTTTTTTTTTTTTTTTGTGTGTGTGTGAGAGAGAGAGAGCACTATCGGGCCCCTCTGGAAGAAGTTGCAGGGTCTCACTGCTACAAAGCTTGCTCTTTTTCCTTGGCCTTTGTCTAAAGCAGCTAAAAGGACACTGCTTAAAAGAAGCCTCCTTGCAGAGTGCAGACCCACAAAATCTCATTCCAAGCTGGGGTAAAAGTAATTTATTTCAAGCCAGCACTTCAAAATGACTTAAAGAGGTAGCACGTGTTTCTGTTTACACACTCACACTTTCATGACCCGAAGTCACAGTTGCCAACCTTTGAGAACTAAAAAAAGGAGAGTTTTTGCTTTGGACACAATTTACGACATAAATGGAAAACTAAGCTATAAATAGATGGGACTATTTACAGGCAGACCAAGAAAGGGCAATTTATAGGACCCAGAAAGGGCAATTTTGGAATACGTAGAAATTTTCCATTTGTAGCAAATTTACATCAGAAAAATAAGAAATTACATACTGAATTTAAAATACTGATGTTAAATCTTAACTGAAATGAAATTTTATATACCTTTATCCAAACACTTGCACATAATTTATAGTTTATGAGAAATACAAGCACGTTTGTTTGTATCCCTTTTGCGATCACCCGTCAAAAAATTATCGAAAAAATAAAAATGGCGCTATATAAATAATTTTTTTTATAAAAATGGTGGATGTTGGAACATTTTTTTCTTGGAATAGACACTCAATACTGTAATAATTACGATTATAGTTGAAATTAGGCGCGGCAAGCCGCGACACCCCTTCAAAAGGCTTTTTAAAATGTGGATTTTTGAAAAAAAATTAGAAAAAAAAGTTTTCAATTTTTTTTAATAAAGTCATATTATTTTTTTCAAGCTAATATATAGTACATATAATTAAAATACATATATTTTACTACAATTATACGAGTTTCAAATCAGTAAATTAATTTAAAAAGCCCGTAAAAAATGCACGACGGAGTAATAGAAAACGCTGAAATATCTGGCTGTAAATGAAGAAACTTGCTTTTAAACCGAGTGTTGCATCTTTTGGATATGAATTATGGTCGAAAAACATGTATTTCATGATGCATCAGTTACTAGGTTACCCAAAAACATATATATTACTGTTTTTAAACAAATTTAAAATTTTCGTTTTTTGGCCAGGATTTTGATACGAATACGCCGCTGTCGGGTTTCTGAGGTCGTTACGCCGCCGCCGCGAATTGTTGTGCGGCGCAGACCTCTACATGTATATGATTCGTAACATCACTTGTATGTCTCAGCAATTCGTAAAATGTCTCACAAATTGGGATATCGGGAGAGCTTTATAGACGGAAAAATAGCTTATTTCATTTATGCCTAGCGTCCCTTTTTTGGGACGGCATTTCCGCTAGTAGTCGAAAACGTTATTTATTTTTCGTAGCCTTTATTCGTGAGTATTGAGCCTCAACTCTACAAAATATTTAACATGACCAAGTAGTATGTTGATATTTCAATTTTTATGCATAATGATTTTGAAAGAAATCATCCCATGTTCAAGAAGTTGACATCAGAAATTTATCTATTATTTCTGTTATCAGTAAAAATCGAAGAAAGTCGCAAAAATATCCAGGCACAAATGGGTTAAAATTGGAGAACAGCTGCATTCGGAGAGTTTTAAAGTCGAGCAAAATTTGACTTGTGCTTTTTTCATATGACGTCTGCGCACAAGGAATATATTGTTACATTATTGGAAACTGTTCAATTATTTAATTATAAGAAAGTAACAATTTTTTAATTCATGACCATGACTTAAAAACCTTATTACATTCACTACAACTTTTTACATGGCATACCTTTTTAGAATATACTTCCTGGCTCTGTTATCAAGCAATTGCAATAATTTTTGAGTGTTTGAAATTTTTAAAAAAAGATCCATAGCGAAAACTTCAATTTTATAATTTATTTCTAAGTTAAGTAAAACAAATAAAGAAAATTTTTTTAATTATATTTCCTTAATTATTTTAAAATTTTATAAAAGAGACGTGTTTTGGGTCAGGATGAGATTTTTAACTATGTTTTTGTGATCATACTTATCACTTTTTAGAAAAAGAAAAATTCTAAACACAGTTGTTGTTTTAAAAGTGTCTTAGCATTTGCTCCACATATAGCTCCTAATATTACCGTGTTCGCTCGCGTAATAGTCGCACTTTTTTGGTAATTTTCGATAGTGAAAGTCTCGGTGCGACTGTTATGCGAGGAAAATTTACAACATACTATTGTAACTCTAAAGCTATTTTTTCTGTTTCAAAATGGGGGTACGACTATTATGCGAGTAAATATGGTAAACCAAACTGATGATTTCCAATAATAAGCCAAGTGCACACTTATGATAAAAATACTATATTAATCTTACTTGCAGTGTAAAAACAAAGAACATCACATCTGCACAGAAACTTATTTATTTTGAAAATATCTTATTAACACAATATAAAATTTTAATATTTAGGATTTTGAATCACGGAAAAAAGCGCAAAATATTGAATGGGTTTGTATTTTTAGAAGATAAGAGAGGGGGGGGGGCATGAATTTAAAAAAAAATGTGAGAAACAAGTGGGCGTCCAAAAGGGCGTAAACAGAGGTACATTAGTGTATTTTGTATTTATCTGTATTGAAAATTGCCATTCAGACAACTTTTCCAAGAACAGTGGTCTGATTTGTAAGTATACAGTATGCAGAGTAGCCCATGGCCGTCCGAAGCGCCTCATTGCCCTTTACCGATTTATGATTTTTTTTTTTTAATATTGTGAATTTTTTGTATCAGTTTTATACTAAATTTTTCATAATCTGAATAACCCTCCTCCCCCTCCCAATAGTTCAATTTTTTTTGTATTGTTAGGACAAAGTCCAAAACTAGTCATTCATTAACAAATTATAGCAGTTTCAAAAATTTTAAATGCCATCTCTCACCTAACAGGTAACCCTAAAAGAAGAATTCAAGACTCCACATATTTAACATGCACGTTCTCTGTAATATGCTATCACATTCAGTGTGATTTGTAATCAGCTATGGCTTGTTATCACTGGTTTTCTTTTTATAAGTGCAAGAATTTATTCTGATTCATGGTAATTTATCTTCTTAACTCTTTGGTTTTAAATAATAATTCTTAGAATGAATGATTTATAAGTATATATATTTACATATAAATATTTTTATTTTTGAAAGTATTTAATTTAAATATTACTTCTTTTATTTTAGACTTTTTTTTTCAGAATTAAATTATGGTATTAATAAGTCAATTCAAAAAAACTTCATTAAAAAATTTTTTATATCAAATGTTAGTATAAGTGTAATGTTTTTAAACAAATTTTCATTTCTAAATGCTTAAAAAACCCTTTTTAAAGGAAACTGGCTAACAATTATTTAAAACTCATTTCTTAAAAAGTAAAATATCGGCTATATATAACTGTAATTAAAATTAATGTTTAATTAGTTTTGTCGGAATAGTTTTAATAATTATATTTATTTACCATTATTAGTATTGCAAAGCTTATTCCCCTTCACCAACTTTGATTAAATATGCGCACCGGAAAAAAAAGCGCATGATTTGAATCGGTTTATTTTTTGAGTTGAGAGGGGAGGGGCGTGAAATGAAAAAATGTGAGAAACAAGTGGGCGTCCAAAAGGGCGTAAGTAGAGGTACATTAGTGTATTTTGTATTTATCTCTATTGAAAATTGCCATTCAGATAACTTTTCCAGTAGCCCCATGGCCGTCCGAAACGCCTCATCACCCTTTAGCTTTTGATAAAGTTTTGTTTTTTTTTATACAAAGCAAAGAAATTACTACACATCTGCACTTTTGCTGAAAAACAAATTTGAGCCAAGTAGTCAATTGAATGCCCTCACCTCCCTCTTCAACAAATTTGAACCCGGTATTTAACTGAAGGCTAAGTGAAAATACAAGTGTTCCTTTTATTGGGGGTGGGTAGCATTCAGAGTGTGAAGCATGTTAGTGTAAAAATGACACACACACAAAAAAAAATCAAATACTAAATTCACTTCACCAAAAAGCGCACTTTCGGATGCCCACTCCTTTCTTACATTTTTTATTTCAAGCGCCCCCCTCCCCACGCACTCACACACTCATCAAAAAAATAAACCCCTTCAATATTGTGCGTTTTTTCCGGGGCGCTTTTTTCCGGGTGCGCTTTTTTCCGCCCACCTAGGATTTTATGTAGCACAAATTTATTGCTAATCATAACAATAGAATACTACATGTAGAAAACAATTAATTTGTGGAATAAATTTGTATTTCGTTAACGAAAGTAACTTTTACTATTTTTATTTACCACACATTCCTGATTCCTCTTACCGTAGCCTAATCATAAATACCCAATGATTTTTATCTGTTGATTGGCTTAAGAGTCAAGTTCCTGTATATAAAAAACGAGGGTATTTTAATATTCGTTTGCATACAATACTTTTTTCAAAGTTGTAGTTCGATGATATATTACGCTGTCTTGGTTCAAAAATTAAAATAAAATAATTAGATTAGGGACTTAAAAAGAAAAAAAAGAACGAAAGAAAAACGATCCTTTATACCCTAGTAGCACAATTAGTCCAAAAGACGTTTAAAGGACGTTTTTTAACATCAAAAAACGTGTTTCCAACGTAATTTGAACGTTTTTTGAACTAGTTGTGCTACTAGGGTAAGCTGCCTTATGCCCAAAAAACTGTATTTTACAACGGAAAAAACTGTATTTTATGAAACTTGCAGAAAAAATTCTTAAACATGAAATTGAGTAGGCAAATTTTTCGAAGAGTGGCGTATTTTCTAAAATTTTGGATTTTTAAAAATTTCCTTTTAAAGTTCTCTAACTGATTCAGGTTTTTCAACCATTACATTGTACAGTCCATGAGTACAACATTTGAAGAGGCATCCTAAAAATTTTCAAGTCCCTACATAACGATTCGATTTTATATATCATCAATAATAAAAGATTTTTTTAAAACTACTCTTCGAAAAAGGTTGATAAACATACTGCAGAAAGAAAACTAATACTTCTTTTCAGAAAAGCAACTAAGTCTTTAAACAAACTTTTCAAATATAATAATTAGCTAATAAAAAACAATTCTAATTAGTAGAAAAAATACAAACTAATAAATCCAGAAAAGTTATCTAAATCACATTTCTTACGATAATAAAGCGATCTATCTAATGTCTGAGTATAAATTAGACATTTGTGATTTGTTAACTAATTTTACATTTATGTTGCGTTTTAGACGTTATAATACTCATAAAATTTAATTATTTAATTGTATATATATTTAATTAGCGCGTCATTAATACATAAATGCAAGTCCAACAAAAAAAAAATCAAAACACATTTAATAGTGTATTTTACATTTTTTGGTAGAGTTGCATTTATGTATTATATTTTACATACGCACATTTCATTCTGAATAATGTCTTTTATGTGACGAGAAAAAATTGTTTTCAAAGAGGGATAGTAAATACAACTAATAGATATTTTAAGAAAATCATAGAATATATTTTTTTGGAAATACTTCTTTGTCTACAAATAAGTCTCATAAACTATTATCATTCAGTTCAAAAACTATAAGATAACAGCAGTCAGTAACAAGTTAAAATGATTTAACAGTAGGGATGGACGCGAGACGCGAGAATTCTCGCATTGTCTCGCGTTCTCGCATTGTCTCGCGAGACGAGAAGCGAGACGAGACAGGCATTTTTTTGCGAGACGAGACGCGAGACGAGAAAGAAAATATTTTTCGGAACGAGACGCGAGACGAGACAGAGTCTTGTCTCGCGCGAGATTTCTCGCGAGAATTCTCGCATTTTTTTCCGTCTCGCATAAATACGATCTGAAAAGCGACAATTTGCCTGAAGCCTCTACCGTTTAACTTGCGTCTCCTTCGTTTTCGGTCCTGGTATACTATCAGCACTCTACAATACGCACAAACACGTAACATTTAAAATTAGAACAGACGAGAGATATACAAAACACACAAAGGAGAAGATAAAGAAAGAGGTGGAAAAAAAAGAAAACAGAGAAGAGTTGAAAGAAAAATAATTGGCAACAGTTTGGCAACTCATTTGACGAAAAAACAGTTTGGCGGGAATGACCGCCCGGATAATACGTAAGTATCAAGAAAAGTCCAGATGTGTTTCTTAAAGTTCGTAAATTTCCAAATCTTACAAATAATATAAATGTGTACTTTTATTTGTTTGGATGTTTTTGACTGAATCACACAAAAATGGTTGGAAAAATTTGTAATGAAGATAGCTTATGCCCTAGATTAACATACAGGCAACCTTTCAAGCATATAGCATAAATAATTCTTTTACAAAGACACTCAAAATAATGCTAATGCATTGCGCTCTATGGAAATTTTGTAGCTACTAAACCGATTTTAAAACTTTTTTCACTAATTGAAAGTCCTTGGCCTATATGGGGAATTCCTCTGTGTGGAATTTTCTAAGGGATCCTAGCCCGTATTTTCGCGGGGTTTTGGAAAAAAAACACGGAAAACTGCGAGCGGCTAGGTCGGCAGGCCCGACCGGAGTTTGAACCTGGCACCTCCCACCTTCCAGTTTTGAGAGCAGAACCTCTTAGATACTGGGGGGACCCTGAGTGTTATAGGCTACCTTTTATGCATATATCACAAATAGTTCTTTTACAGGGATACTCATAAGAATTACGCTCTTTGTGTATCTCTGTACTGAACCGATTCTAAAACTTTTTTCACTGATAGTAAGCTACACTATTCTTGAGTATTATAGGCTAAAATAGTACCTTTACAGGAACACTCAAAATAATTATAATACATTACGTTCTATGGGCATCACTTAATAACCGATTCTAAAACTTTTTCGCTAATAGAAAGCTGCACTATTCCTGATTAACATAGGCTAAAATTCATGCATAGCATAAATATTTCTTTTACAAGAACACTCAAAACAGTTCGCAAATACTGTCGTAACTGTCTCTATTCGCCAAACGCCTGAAAAAAATCTAAATTTAGTAATTCTGCATACTCTCTTATTTTAAATGAAGTATACTACCATGCATTATACTTCATTTAAAATAAATAAATAGCAAATAATATTTAAATGCAGTTTCTTTAGTTGCAAACATATTTGTTATTCACACATGCTTCGTTTCTCTCGGGACCTAATTCTAAAGCCGACGCAGACGAAGTCGCGGGTAGCCGCTAGTTAAAATATAAATGAGAAACTGGCCCCAACCTGTGACAGGCGGCAACTAAAGGGGGGGCAAGCGGGGACAAGCACCGGAAGACATTCTAAATGGAACGCCAAAATCAGTTATAGTTTCTTGGGATGGGGCGCGGCTCCATCCGAGGGGGCACACGAACATGGGCGCCCATAAGGGGGGGGCAAGATAGGGAACTTCCCCTCCCTAAAGGTTTAAGTTAATGCCTCATTATGTTAACAAATGGCAAAAACAGAACTAAGTTTGTTAAAAGTTTGAAATTTGCCCCCCTCTCTAGAATTTTTTTTTAAGTTTGCCCCCCCCCCTAGAAAAATTACTATGGGCGCCCATGCACACGGCACTAATTATGGTTTGCCCCAGATGACATAAACTCTAATTGCAGCATTGCCTGTGAAAATGACCTCTTTTTGCTCACTATTTACAGCAACAGGTCTTTTTTTCTAACGCTGAACAATTGATTTCAGACAAGTTTAAAATCGCTGCCCTTGATTTTTGCTTTCCTGAGAAATTATCTAGCTTGGTCATTTGGTAGAATACGCCACCGTTCCTGTTGGGTTGAAACGCTTCTGTGACTCTATTCTTTTGTTGATTTTTGCAGGGGATTTTTTTTTTATAAATCTTGAATCTGATGGTATATTTGGGTTATAAATGCATGATTTGGGTTCAAAATCATAACTTTGCCCCCTGACTTTTTAGACTAGGGGGGCAATTTTTACAACTGCAGGGGCAATTGCCCACCCAGATTACGCCTGTGGTCTAAAGAGATAATAAATTATTATCTTATCTCCAAAAAACTCGCAAGATTTACGAACAATACTTCGCCAAATTAGGCCAAAAACCATGTGTTGGAAATTGTCATATAATCGATGCGTATGACGTTATTTATCTTTCTTGTTATTTTAAAAGGGGGCGTTCATTTTGTATAACTATTTTGAACAGAATATTTTTATTTTGTGATACTGCATCAGTGCCGTAAAAATAGGGAGGCTTCACAGGACAAATGCCTGAAGGCCCCGAAGCTCATGGGCTTCACTATCAACGTAACTTATTTTTCTTCCCAAATTTGCAGAAAAAGAAATTGTTGCTCTTGTATTGTTCCTTGGATTCAACTATCCTTCTAATACTCAGATCAAAACACTAAATCAGAAAGTAAGAATAAAAAGTTGATTACTGCTTGATATTTACAAGCAGATTGGTTAAACTAGAGATCTGCGTGTTTCGCTTATTTGTTATCTAATCTAGAACCTTTTTTCTGTTTTAAAAGCTCCTTCAGGTTAAGAGACTTATGCTCGATGCTTAGAGCTCGATGGCCCCTTTCCACCTCCTATTTATAACAATTTCTAAATGTAGTATTAAAAGTATTTTTTGTGTAATATTAAGCTTTTGAAATGTGTAGGATAAGGGCACTAGTAATTAACATTTTAAAGGCAATAATAAGCATTAACCAGTAATTGCTAATTATAAAAACTATCTAGAAACGAAATTTTTGTTTTCAAAACTTTGAATTTTCATGTAAGGTAATTTATCATAGAATATTGGCAATTTCTATTTTTTCTATATGTTATAAGTTGTCGTGGTGGCAACAGCCAGTCATTGATACCAAGAACAAAGTTTTGACTCCAGTGATTGAGAGTTCCTGCTCCAGTAATTAACATCTAAGAAATGAGTAGAAACACATGCTGTTTTAAATGCAATGACGTAAAAATGGCTCAAGAAAATGAAGTGAAATTTGGTGACATTATAGAAAGTCACTAAACTTAAACTATACGAGTCAAATTTAAAAAAAAAATGATCAGATCCCTCTACTTAAACAATAACGTCGAATTTTTTAATTTTTTAAAAAATTGATTAGATTTTGAGATTTTGCATAAAATGTTTCAAACGGCGTAAATATTTGTTTGCACCTCACGATGCGCTAAAGGGACTGAAATGATATTTGGTGATATGATAAGTGGTCACTCACTCCACTTAAACTACGCACATCAATTTTTTAAAAAGTTTTGATTAGATTTTGAGATTTTTCGAAAATCGTTTCAAAGAGGGTAAATATTTTTTTTTTTTTTTTTTTTTTTTTTTTGCGCATCATGTAATAACGACTAAAGCAAACGAAATGAAAATTTCGGGCAGTTGGTATCAGAACTTTTTTTATGGGTGGCAAATCTTATGGTTGCAAACGAGCGCTAGAAACACCACACCGCTCATCGTTATACTCAAGATGGAAAAAGCTAACGCAGTTGGGGGCGCACTGAAGCCCAGCAAAATATCAACATCTTCTAAAAGTTCTAGTATTTCGACTTAAATCAATAACACACACACACACACACAAAAAAAAAAAAATCAACGGCGAAAGAAAATAAAACCTGCTTTCATTTAATAATGGTTGATAACAATCTAGATTCAAACATAGTAAACAGGGGTAAGTTTCGTGTTTTATATTCCCCGCCAATATAAAACTAGTAAAATAGAATATTTGGCTCGCACTCAAGTACTTTTTAGGAGGGATTAGTTTAAAAATTACTTTATTTTTAATAACTTGTGTTTGTATGTTTCTTAAACGCACGATACAAAACAAATGAAAATACGAAATAAGTTCTTGATTTTGAAGAGAGTTCTTGTAATGATACACAAAATTGAGAAAAGAAGAAAATAATTTGTTATCCAAATATTTATAATAATAAAGTAAAAACAACTAACAAGCTGTAATCATATTTTTACATTGGCGTAAATTGACATGTAACATTGGTGTGTTGCTAGGCTAGGGCAAACATCTTCCTCTTGTACAAAATATTTTCGCGAACAGAAAAAGCGGATGTCCTTCAGAAAAAGATTCCCTCTTCTTGGAATTCGGGTGTCCAGTTTGAAGGTCAACAAATATATCCTAATTAGTTGCTCCACGTGCCCGAATTTTTCAAGGGGTGCGACAGATTCTTTCCCTTAGGGATAGCCCCCCCCTCTCCCTGTTTTTGTTTGGTTTATATAACTTTGTTTTGCTGTTCCTTCCAGGCGGAAGCATACTAGCATAGGGGTGGCGCACCCAACACTCAACAAAGAAAGAAGTGACGGGGACGTGGGGGGGGGAGTTACTGGATTTTCAGAACTGGGTACAAAACGATGCGTCTTGTGGGATCAATTGCGACTACAAAAATTTTAGAAATGATCGTAATATGGAAATGTGACACCGTGAAAAAAATTGGACATTTTTGTCGTTTTCTGAACACTTGTATATCAGAAATGGTGTACGGAAAAAACGCGAACGGTGAACGCGCCCATAATTTTTACTAAATATTGGACATAAACATTCTTTGTTTTGTAATATACATGAGAAAGTTAATTGGATCTTATGTCCAAATTTCTTTTGTTTTGGGGTAAAGGGGTTAACTTACAGTTCAGTAGGTCTGGGAGTGATAAACCTCTTAGAAAAGCTATTGTTATTAGGCTTTCCTAAGCATATAACATATGAACCATAGCAAAAGCGTCGGGAGGGGGGCACAAGGAATCACGTTCCCCTTCCACCATGCCTCCCCTAAACTTCGTCTCAAAAAATTTGTCAAATGAACATTTGTTTGAAAATTTGAAAAACTTTTTTTTTCTGCTCTTATATTCGATATGTGCACCCCCCCTCCCTCAAAGCTTTCCTGTACCCCTCCAAAATTTCAGTAGGTCAGGACGCAACGCAGTGATAAGCCTTCCTGAGGAAGCTATTGTTATTAGGTTCTTCTAAGCGTATAATACATATGAGCCACAGGTTTTGCGTTGGGGAGGACGCAGGGTGAGGGCACGTATCCCCCCCCCTTTGCCCTAACTTCATCTCAAAATCTTTTAAACAAACATTTGTTTTAAAATTTAAAAGATACTCCCCTTTTCTGCTCTTAAATTCTATAGGTGCCCCCCTCAAATCTTTCATGTGCCCCTCCACAATTCTGTTGGTCTGGAAACAATGATGATCCTTAATTAGGAAGGAAGCTATTGTTACTAGGTTAAGTATTGTTTTAAGCGTAAAATACATATGAACCATAGACGTAGTGTCGGGGGTTAAAAAGGGGGGAACGTGCCCCCAGATAGAATAAACAACAGAGTTACTTTATGGTATCGAATAAAATTTTCAGATCATTAAATGTAAGTACATACTAAATTTTACTTTATTTACAGCCCTCTTACAAAAATTCCCAAAAAGGTAAAATGCGCCCCCATACATTAATGAGGCGATGCACAAAGTTTCAGCCTTTCTCATAAAAACGCTTAGAGGTATGTTTAATAAAAGTTGGTGAGGGGCAATACGCTATACAATGTCAATAAGAGTAAAAGTATTATTATTAAAACTATTCGAGCAAAACTATTAATTTTAATCAGTTATTTATGACCAATATTTGACATTAACAAATGAGTTTTAAATAATTTTAAACCAGTTTCCTTTAAAATGTTCCCTTAAAATCGGTTTCTTTTTTATATCATTTAGAAATGAAAATTTGTTTAAAAACATTACATATTCCACTAACATTTGATTTAAAGAGCTTTCTTTCTTTCTTTTCTTTTCTTTTCTTTTTTTTTTTTTTTTAAGAAGTTATTTCTGATTGACTAATTTAATTATGGAAAATATATACTATGTATATATTTGATTCTTTTAAGTACAGGAGTAATGTTTATATTGAATATTTTCAAAATTAAAAATATATATGTAAATTTATAATTATAAATCATTCATTATTCTAATAATTATTATTTAAAACCGAAGAACTAGCAAAATAAATTACCATGAATCAGAATAAACCCTTACACTTAGAAAAAGAAAACCAGTAATCATAAGCGATATTGTATTAGGAATAAGACTGAAGGTTAGAGTAATTATGGCGAACGTGCATGTTACATGTGTGGGTCATATATTCTGTTTTGGGGTTGTTTGGTAGGTGAGAGATGGTACTTAAGATTGTCGAAACTGCTTCAGTTTATTGCTGAATGACTAGTTCTGGTCCTTTTCCTAAGAATCCAAACAAATTAAACGATCAATTTATTCAATTAATAATTAAGTAATTCAATTATTTCTTTATTTTATTATTTTCAACAGAAGGTCCACAATTTATGCATAAAAAAGAGCAAATTTTGTGTTCGTGTGTGTTCTATGACAAGCCTATACGTATGCTTCACTATACTTATCCCTCTCCCCCCCCTTGAAAGCAGGTGTGGCGCCAGCGGGGGGATCGGGGGGGGCATGCACCCCCCGTCGGGGATCACTGGCCCCCCTGTCGGGGAGTGTCGTCGGGGATTTTTTTAGAGAATTTGTTGGTTTAGAAAAACGAAGGAAATTTTGCAACCAGATAAAAAATGCCATTCAAAGTGTCTGACCCGACCGTAGAGGTTCCGTTCACTTCCATTCTCATTCTGCTTGGAATTATACAATATTCATACACTGAATATTGATTATCTGCAGCTAGGAGTATGTTTCTCGAGATTCGAAGGAACCAGCGAACAAGATCCACATTTCTAGGGTGAGCAGGGTTGCCCGATCTGCTGACAATTGCCTTCGTAAAGACCTTTTTAACTACGACTTTGGTGAAAATCACAGATAATTAATGACAATCTCATCATAATAATTTTTAATATACGAAACCAAAGTAGGAAATTTATCTCTTACTCGCTTACTTTTATGAGAGGCTGTGCAAGTACTGAAACGTAAAATTTGGCGGTTTTATCGTTTGGCCCCCCCTGTCGGGGAACATGGCCCTCCCGTCGGGGAAAATCTGGCGCCATCACTTCTTGAAAGATTTCTGAATACACTGTATTGGGGCTATTTAATTTAATTAAAATTTTATTTGCGCAACTGTCCTAAGTTGTGCAGAATTTCTAACAAAATTCAAAGCTTTATATACAGTAAAGCACCGTTTATACGATTTTTACATTTATACGTGTCCCGCAGTGGTCTGGGCGCTAAACTCTGTTCCCATAAGAACAAGAACACGGCAAGTGAAGCAGCATCCGGCTTGGCCAGTGCTTGGGAGGATCAACTCCCTCTTGACTCGACTGCTGTGGGTCCGTGTACGCTCATGGGAGCGAGTGTACGTAAAATCCGTCTTGGCTCCAATGTCCTCCAAGTTGTTAAACGATACCCCTGGGGGTGCCTATTTCAGGGGATTGGTCCCTCCTCTAGAATGGGTTCAAAATGAGGGGACGACGGCTAAAGTTGGATTTCCTCCCACTTAGGCTCATTAAAATGGAAGTCACCCCTTCCGCTCATCGCCTATCTATATGGGGATCTGGTACCGCTCCACGGTTGCCAGAGTGCATTAGGAACAACATTTATACGTCGCTTTCATGAAGTTCCGATTCATTCCTATTTATTTTAGCAAAAATGCTCCGTTTATATGACACCGATATCGGTTATACGTCGTTTTAAACGTCAACACTTTTCTGTCTCAGCAGTTATTTTCCTGTTTAGACAGACACTTTTGTTATATAGGTCAAATAAAGGATGTATGGAGGGTTGTACCTTTAGCAACCTTCTTTTAAAGGCGCAGTTGACAATATTGAAGAGTTTAGAATATACTTTGCTTCTCAGAACACGAAAGAAAAAGCATCTCATTAACTTCATTAACAGTCTGTAATGCTTTAATTAATAAGCATAGACATCACATCAGGTGACTAAATTATTTATTAAATTCAAGTTCTGTAACAAAAAATTATAATTGTTATTCACTGTAAATACTAAGTATATGCGGTATTTAAGATATAGTACAATAAAGATACAATTTGTTTCACATTTGAGATTTTATAAAAATCTAGCAATTGTTTCTATTGTAAAAACTAATATGAATAATTTACAATTTCATAAATTTGAATTAGTAATGTTGAACCGGTAATAATCAAAGTTTTGTATTAATGTTTCATGTTTGATTTATACGTCGTTTCAGTTCGGTCCCTTGAAAAACCTATAAACGGACTCTACTATAATTTCAAAAGCAAATGAAACTCCTATCCACCATACATACAATTACGCAGTTTCTGGAATAAATAAATAAAAATAAATACTATATTTTCGGTGTGACATTATATATACAGATTAAATTTGAATTTCTTTTACTTCAAATTCCCACATGTACTAATATGGTTACCAGTGGCGCAGCCAGAAATTTTTCATGAGGGGGGGGATGCAGTAGTCGTAGCACTACTGCAACTAACATATATATGTATACGTGTGTGTGTGATAAGGGAGTGAAGAATATACATTTTGTATGGCAAAAAATTCCTCATGGGGGTGACCCCTATCCCCCCCTTCGCTATGCCCCCGACGGTTACTAATATATGTACTAATGTGGCTATATGTAACTAATTGTTATTATTTATATTAATTTCCAATAAAATAGTATTAATAAACTAGTAAAAATATGGTAATAAAATCGCAGTCCTTAATTTTGCGAGACTCGCGAGACGTCTCGCGTCTTGCGCGAGACGAGACAAGCAATTTCTCTGCGAGACGCGAGACGAGACAAAGTGTTTGCGAGACGAGACAGAGGTTTACCAGTGCGAGACGAGACGAGACAGCCCCGATTCTCGTCTCGCGTCCATCCCTATCTAACAGTGTTTAACTATTCGCCGTATTAAAAAAAAATGAGTTGGTCGGAAAAAGAACATTATGATGTTTTATATTGAATACATTAATGTCTATATCATTAATTCACACAGACGATTTTATTGGATTTTTCCACCTAAAAAGGTGCCTGCTGGACGCAAAAAGGAAATGCCCACTTTTGCTCTTTTTTTCGATAGGAGAGAACAGTTAAAAAAGTCAAAGAGATTCTCAGATTTGAATATAAATGTTGGCCATACTGGCCATCTTTCAGATTTGATTCTTCAATAATGAACGCCCGGCACATTTTTGTTTCGTTATTTATTTTTTGAAAAAATGTAAAATTTATATTGCTGTTTATAGCTATGAGTATATTTCTTATTTTTTACAGCATATACCAATATTATAAACAACTTTTTTTGGATAATATTTACAACTAATCAGAATTTTGTAATAAGCATATAAATAATCAATTTAAAATTTATTTCTAAATATAATTTCTTCCAAGTAATCAAAAAAAATAACCACAGAATTTCAGATAATAGCATTAATAACTCTAAGATAAATTTTTAACTGGACTTTTGATAGCAATTCGTGGAACTTCCTTTATAGAAGTAAATATTATTCATTAATTGTTTATTAACTTTTTTAAACTTCTATATAATTTAGCTTCTGGAGTGAGCTGTGTTAACCCATTTGTGCCTGGATATTTTTGCGACTTTCTTCGATTTTTACTGATAACAGAAATAATAGATAAATTTCTGACGTCAACTTCTTGAACAAGGGGTGATTTCTTTTAAAATTTTTATGCATAAAAATCGAAATATAACATCCTACTTGGTCATGTTAAAATATTTTTGTAGAGTTGAGGCTCGATGCTCATGAATAAAGGCTAGGAAAAATAAATAACGTTTTCGACTAATAGCGAAAATGCCGTCCCAATTAAAGGGACGCTAGGCATAAATGGGTTAACCCTTTATCAGGCAGTGGTAAAATACTTACCACCTACGGTCTATTAAATACAGAAATCAATTGTCATTAGTGAATTTTCTGATTTTTGTTCAGTTATATTGAATGTATATTTTTTTCATACGTCTAGATTCTAAATAATATTTGGCTTATGAACTTTTCTTTAACTCGCAATTTAAGGAAAGCTCGAATAATTACTCGAAAATTGAGCATAAGAATCATCGCTTTTAATTATATATTTTTGCGTTTAATTCCGTGTACAAGCAGCAGGTAGTTTTCCGACTTTGATTTTGTGCATAATTAATGTATTCTCCTGCAAAATTTCTATGTTTGTTTAGTACTTGTTTCTCCAATTTTCACGTAGGATATTACAGTAGAGGGAAAATATATGAATTAATTCTAAAAAATGGGCCAGAAAAATTCCAAGTAATTTCGACTCTCTGCACATACCTTCGCCTTATAAAGGGTTAATTTGTTTATTTACTGAACATGGTAAGGTAATAGTAATGAAGAAATACACTAATTAAGAACTCCATATCCTTTGATTTAGATTCGACAATCTGAATCCATCAAACTTGCATAGAATGAATGTGAATAAAATAAAAATTATGTTAAAAGGCACACGACTGCAAAAAATATTCCTGGAAATCAACAGAAAAAGTCTGGCAGCAAAAAGTTGCCAGAAATATTCTGTAGTCAGAAATTTTCTGTTGCCAGGAGCTGTATGTTATATGACAAAAAATTCTGTTCCCTACAGAAATTTTCCGTATACATATAAAAGTCGTTCTCAAGCGGCGTTTTACAGTTGATTTCTGTATACAGAAACTATCTGTAGGGGTTACAGAATCATTCTGTTGAATGACATTTAATACTGTCGACAGAAAATTTCTGTATACAGAAATTTTCTGGCAACTTTTTGCTGCCAGTAATTCTTCTGTATACAGGAACTTCCTGTAGACAGAAAGATGTTACATTCTGGCAACATTTTGCTGCAGTTTTTCTGTTAATTTACAGAAATAGTATTTTTAGTTATTTCATATATTACTATTATATTTCTCCAAATGTTTAATTTAATTAAAAAAATTTAATAAATTTACAAGAATATAATTTGTAATACATGAAATAAATATTATACCAGTAAGTAGTCTGATATTATACTTATTATATTATTACTATTATATTTTTGTAAATGCATTAAAAATTTTAAATATGTGTATAAAAATATGGTACTGACGTATTATCCTGGAGGTCATTCCTGACAAACTATGTCAAATGAGTTGCCAAACTATTGGCAATATATTCAAAACCATTAATTTAATAATTTCATATGCCCGGCATTTCTCTCGGCAAACCGCCGGGATAATATGCAAGTACCAAAAATATTTAAACATTTGGAGAAATATAATAGTAATATAGGAAATAACTAAAAATACTATTTCTGTAAATTAACAGAAAAACTGGCAGAAAAATATTGCCAGAATGTAACATCATAGCTGCCAATTCAGACAGTTAAAAAAATAGATTTTTTTTTTAAATTACCATGCAATATCGACATTTTATTTTGAAATCTTGTTCAACCAGAAACGTTGTAAAACAAACATTCTGCCTTTATTCCAATTAAATCGTTGTCGGTGGTAAAAATAGATCTTATTGAAGGAGATGCATCAATAGCTTTTGCACTTTTAAGGTGCTTAGCTATCTTCGTGTGCACAACTATGTCGCTTTTACCTTCGTGCGATATCTTAAAATCACACCCACACACCGAGCAAAATGTATGCTTATCACCGAGCTTCGACTTTAGCACGAACTTAAAATCCTTCACATAACCATCTTTAAAAGTTTAGTAATATTTCTTGGTCGGCATTTCGTTTTAGCCGATAATTAATCATCACCGCTGAAGCAGCATGCAAGATCGAAATCAAAACAATTTCGTTTTGCTGTTGCCAGATTGCTGTAAATAAAATCGTATAAGTAAACATGCATATTCAGTGCGCGCAGTTACGACGCCGGCCAAATTCACTTAACTATTATCTATCTACGACTTTTCCTCTGGAGTATTTGCGGAATCGTAAACCGGCTATCTTTCCCCTCGATTGCGCAGTAAAGGCCCGTTTACATGTGAAAATAGAAAATCCCTGGTTAAAGAGGAGTACAGGGGAAAACTCGCAATGCATCATGGGAAAGCGGGGTTGACTCTGCATTAACCCTCCTTTCGACCAGGAATCTTTCTACCCCGCATTTTCCCCCCTAAGTAGGGGAAGCGGGATAGAAAGCAGTGTAAGTCCCGGGATTTACTCCGCATTTTTGCACATGTAAACGGGCCCAAAGTCAACCGAAAGAAACAACAGAGTCAACAGAAAAATTCGAAAAAAATGGGAGAAACTTGTTTACGGCCGTAAAATCGGAAAATGACTAAAAATCCGCAAAACTCCCGGGTAAACCGGGATGATTAGCAGCTATGTAACATCTTTCTGTAAAAATAGCCATTTTATCAATAATTGTTTTTTGTGTTAAAAATCTGTACCTACAGATATAAGTATACTCATACTTTAAAATACTCTTAATAGACACAAATAACTCTTCAGTTCAACAGTAAATTAAAAAATTAAAGGTCTGAATTAAATATTCTGTGCGAGTAATAATTGAGAGCTGTTTCAAGAACATGAGTACTTACCAGAGCCGCAACTACTGTTTACGACACCTGGGGCAAATCTTAACTAGGGTGCCCCTCCCAAGGAGCGATAACTGATCTTGGCACTCCCTTTAGCACAGCACCCGCATCATGTGCCCCACTTACTTCAACAAGAGAAATAAGTATTTTTTTCTCATGAAAAGATTGGAGGATGAGTGTACTTGTAATGAAAATTTTTACATATTTATAATCATGCCATTAGAGCTCTAAAGCAAAAAATTATCTATAGCAGAGCTTGACAACCTGCAGCCTGTCTCCTTAGATAAAAAGGGGAAAGAAAATGAGAGCATTTTACACTTTTCCTATCATTTTAGAAATACACAAAGTATTTGATTTCCAGTATAATGAAACATTGTTGAACTCAGCAGCAGATCAAGAGAAAAATATGGGGGGAGAAAACAAATGCTGAAAATTTCACCTTTTATTTTCCTTTAGTTCACACCTATTTTATTTATTTACTGTTTTTTTCTTCTTTGGTTAGAATCTGGCAACTAAATAATTGCTTTATAAATAGTTAGCACTAAATTGCGGGATAAAAATTTAAGCATATGTATCATAATAGTGAAAAACAAATGAGAAATTATCCAACATCAGAGAGCATTTTCTCTGCTAGGGTTAATTTTTGACCTACACATTTTAGAAAAGTCAAAAGCGATCTTCTTGCAAAAATAAATAAATAAATAAATAAATAAATAAATAAATAAAATAATAATAATTCTTATTTATATAGTCAAACTTGAATAATTCAAAGTTGAAATTTTGAATTGATCATGTTCGAGTTATCCAAGTTTTGCTGTATTAATGAAAACTACACTCAATACTTTTACTCATCTAATACGTTCACTTAAATTAAAAATAACTCATTTCAGATTCTATTTTAAACACTACAGTTACAAGAATGCATTGTTTCCATAAGTTGTTAAATTGAACCATTAAATGAAAGTCACTTCTAGAAAAACTCTTGAAAATAAATGAAAATGCATAAATATAAAACAAATAGAGCATTAAATGGTGCATTAAAAAATAATCTGATTTTGAATGCTATTGTAGCTATTTTGCATTTTTTTTTTTTTCCAAATGTGTAGCAACAGAGCTTTAAAAATTATCTGGAAGCACACATACGCTTTACTCCTAGCAGAGGTAGTGACACCTGGTATTCTCGGAAAAATCCAAACCATTTAGACTTAAAAGTCACAAAATTAGTTAACTAAAATTATCAGCTACACTATTAAAAAAAAAAAAAAAAAAAAAAAAAGAAAAAAGAATCGGAAGTGTTGCCTTAAAATATGGGGTAGCTGTTGTAGTTTAAATTGCAGGAACATTTCTGCACTAGGCAGACAAGGTATCTATAAATGTTTCTGCATATTTTGGAAAAATATTTAAATATTTTCCCACTTTTTTTCAAAGGTTTCTAGATTAAAGGTGAATAGATATGTAATGTTTCAGCATATTTTGGGGAAAATATTCAGTAACCTCTCTGTTTATTTCACAAAGGTTTCCGAATTAATATGCAATATTCCTATTAATAAATTGAATTTTATTAATTTTAATGAGTTTTAAAATAAGGGTTTAACTTATGACTGCTTTTTTTGCAAAAGAAAATCTTAAAATATGAAAAAGTAATTTTTACTATCAGAAAGTCATAAAAAAAAATCATAATAAATTACAAATCTGATCTTACTAAATTATCTGTCATACTAAAATTGTACATTGGATTTCTTTTCCCCCTCTATGAATCTTAAACAAAATATAAGGTTCTTTATAGAACCTTTTATTTGTTTGAGATAGTTTTCAGGGAGGGTGGAAAAAAATATTATTAGCTGACTTTCGGCAGTTCATTTTATACTTAGAAAAAGGCTGGAATAACTCCACGGACTTTCCAAACTCTTGATCTTTATCAAGCATTCAAATAAATTTAATCAGCTCAATTAAATGTAGTGTTCAGACACTACTGTACTTCAAATAATTTGAGTGTATAGGCCGCAATGTATAATTTTTTGTAGCCCTGTAAAAAAAAAAAAAACTGCGAGCACTCTTTAGATGCTACTACACTTTCAAGAATTTGCGCCATAAAGTACAAGAATATTTTGTAGCACTGTACAAAACATGTGCTCTACCCACATCAAAATCTATACAGGTTGTGTGACTGTGACCTATGAACTTTTATTAAAATGCACTATTTAGGCACTAGCGCACTATAAATGATTTCCATTTGTAGGCCGTTATGTATGAGATTTTTTTTTTTTTTTTTGCAATCCCGTGAACATTGAATGCGATAACACCTCTAGATGTGTATATTTCACACCTTAGAAATTCAGAATACGCCTTAAGAATTTCGGAATGCGTGTTTTTACTCATTGCTTTTCCATATAAAATTAGGTATATTTTGATAAATAATTATGATTTGCTGATTTTAAATTTTAAAAATCTAATTTTTGTATTAGTTTTTGTTGAACTGACATTTATGTACCTAGATGTATAATCAGCTATTATTTATGTGTCAAATGCAATTTAATTATGTATTTGAAAATTTAGCATAATTGTTTGTTGTTTTAATTACTTGTTTGGAAAAGAAAATACTTCTTCTAAAAAGGTTAAGGAGTATTTTTACTCATCTGAAAAAAATCCTAGATGGATCACTGCCCATGAACAAATTATCAGCTCTATGCACACCAAAATCTATGCAGGTCATGTGATCGTTACCTATAACATACATAACCAATTAGCACTCAATTGAATGCATCATTCAGTCACTAGCACACTTTGAAGAATTTCTATCTATAGGCCATAACGTAAATTTTTTGTAGCCCTGTAAAAAATTTATAAGTCCTATACACACCAAAATCAAGAACGTTCATGTGGCAATGGTCTATAATATGCATACCAAATTTGAACTCAATCGAATGCACCATTTAGGAGCTATCGTGTTCACTCATACACACACATGCACAGATACATCTTCTAAAAACAGTATAAGTGAATTCAGAAGAGCTCAAAACGTGTAAATACATCAAGATCTCTAAAGTCAAATTTTTTCATGATTACAATACTTTCCTAACATGGTACATGCTCGAAAAGTTAAAAAAAATAATAATAAATAAATAAATTTTTTCTTAGTAAAAGTTTTCAACAAATTATATATGCCATAAAGTATTTTATTTTAGAAAAGTAGTATATACATTACAAATTATCTTTTCCAAACAATAATATGGCAATACAGATACACAGGACTTCTCTCTGCAGGTAAATTGATACATTTCTGAAAAAAAGAAAAAGTAAAATCAGATACATTTTTAAATATATTTGATAAATTTTGCTGGACGATTCCACCGTTATGTGTGTGACATCTGTCACTGCTTTTTTTAACTCCTTTTCATAACTCAGCATTGAAAAATCAAGTATCAATATTATCTTGCATTACATCCTTTTATAAAACGAACATATACACAATAAATATAATAATCTGCAACATTTTATATTTAATTATTAATTTTATAAAACTTGTAACGTGTAAAAACTTATGGGTAACACACAGACATTGGAACTGTCCTGCTCAGCAAACTCCTAAATAAAAAAAAAGATTTCATTTTTATACTCTATGACACTATAAGTTCCCGACCATATGGTTATGTCTCTGGTTTTAGTGAGCCTCTGGAGACCAGCAAATTTTGTTCATTAATTTGATTTGATTTGAAGTCAAACCCGCAGGGAGGGCGAGATTTTGGAGATTTATGGCGAAGAGCTGTTATCTCGCTTGTTCTGGGGGTTTGTTCACTATATCCGAAGTTCTGATGTCTGATAACAATAAAACAAATAGAGAAATACAAAACTAGAAAATGGAACTTTTCATATAAGTACTGAATGTTTATTAAGTAAATCAAACATAATGGATCACATTTATAAGTCTAGAACTAGTTAAGTAAAATAAGCACAATTAATCACATTTATGGAAATAATGTACATTCCATTCAGTTGGAAAAACTTATCACTTACTCAGGTTAAGTCACACTGTCAGTTGACTTAACCTGTCAACGAAATATGACAGGTTAAGAGCTGTAGCTTTTAACCTGTCATATTTCGTTGAGAATGGAAAATGAAATCGTCTAAAGTCAAGACGAAATTTCAACTTTTAGTTCACTTTCAAAAGTACCCTGATTTTGTTAATGAATGCTTTTAAAGGATAGGATGGATTACAGGATTGAAAAGTTATGCCCCCCTCCCCCCTTGTTTAGTATTAAGCAAGTTAGTCTCCGCTTATTCTGGTCAAAATCGTTATGAACAGAACAAAATGGAAAAACAGCACTGTTTGGCGACGATATTTTCAAACACATTCAGACACCAATAAAACATTTTCTGTGTTCCATGAAGTCGAATGTCGGCCAACATTGTCCAAGGATTCTCGGCCCTCTTTAAAATGCGGATGCCATTCATAACCTTGGATCTCGTCATGGTAGATTCATCATACACATTTCTTAGCATTTCCAAAGTCTCTATTGGTGTTTTACCTAACTGCTGACAGAATTTAATGATACAGCACTGTTCAAGAAAAGCCATTTTTATGTCACCAAGCTAAGACAACTGACTTTGGAAGGTAGCAGCTGTGAGCACTGTTCGTCCACACGACATGGGATAAATCAACTTGGACAGGTAGGGTTGGGAGAATCCATTCCAAGCAATTTAACTTTAGGTACTTGCTTTCGTCATCGGGAATACCCACAGTCCCTGAAGTTTTGGATCATTCTACATATAAGCTAATATAAAGCTTTCAGCATAAAATGCACACATAATCAATACTTTCCTTAATTGTCATTTTAATTGTAAATAAAATATAACTTTTCAAATTTGCAATGAAATACTAAATAAAGATTAATTAAAATTCATTTTATATTATTCATAGGTAAAACACACAACAGTATATTATATGTAAAACTAAAAAATCTTGGTCATGAAAAAATACCTTTTACAAAGTTAAACAGTAATAACAGCATACTTATATTTTGCAATATTAATAATTTGATAAATATGCTATGATAAATGTAATTAATCTGGTAACTATGCTTAATCGCATTATGCTTTGAGTTTTACAAAACATAGCAGTTTTTGAAAATTATGTTTCTAATTGAGGATCAGAAAAAATCCTCCATTATTAAACATATTAGATTATTTTTCACTCCGCTTAAAATTTAGTGACTTAGGATATTTTATAATATGAAATTAAGATATTGAAGTATAACTAAGCAATATTATTTGTAAATGGATTTAAAAATCTGCTAAAAATACCTTTTTCTCTTCGTTCTGAAATTATTCAGCTGAATATATAGTAGAATTCGGCCAAATATCTGTTCAGTATTTGGCCTACCAAATGCACCAGTGTGGAGACGTCCTGCATCAATTACAGTTGACGCTGCATTATTGGAAAGAAGCTTTATCTGACTGAGCCATCAAATCACAGGACACTTCCCCCTATGCATCTTAAAACGCAGGTATAAAAATCACTTGCAGACAGTAGGCCACAAAAAATTTAAAGGTATTGCACAAGAGCAAATCAAGCAATGATATCATAAACGATCACTTTTTTACACTTGGGGCTGTTATTTTGGTATTTATAACAATTTCTGGGATTATATTTGTTTCTTAAAAGAAAATAATTCCTTAAGATGATTTTTCAAGAATTTCCAGTTAATCACAAGAAAAAACAAATTATTAAGTGACTAAAGCATTACAACAATCAAAATTATGTTCTTTCTTCCTCCTACACATACCTACCAACATTCCATTATCAAAAATCTTACAGAACACAATAAAAATCAACTAAAGATTAAATGTTTATCCTTACAATACAGTTAATTATAAATACCAATTTTACTAAAAAATCAAAGCAAGTTATGGAGAAATCTTTTTTCATAGTATGAAAATCAGTTATGATTTTTATAAGCTGATTAATGGAAATAAATTTATATCAACATCTGTAAAAGAAAGTCATAAATAATTAACATACCTAAATTTGTCATAAGATAGATTGTTATTCTTTAAGAGTGTTCAAATGTGAGATGAAAATGTATATGCGGGGTAGCCCCGCTAGCAAGTGGGGACATGCAAACAGTGTTATATATACCAGTCTCAAATAATATCCAATTTCAAATCTAAGGCTTGCCGAAGTGCCAACATACACCATTTTGCAAGATTTTTTTCAGGGAATCATTCAAAGCATAGACTTAACAGCAATCAAAATGAGAAATATCTGTCACTTATATGGTTCGATCATCGAAAAGTAAAGGAGGAATTTATTTGAAAAGTAGCAGCATTTTTTTAAATTATAAACTATAACGTGTTTTATTCATCATTAACTCTGATGTACTAAATGCGATGATTTCAATTCTCTGAAAATTGGTGGAATTCCCCTAACTTAAATCAATTACTCAATTTGGCAAGAATTCTAAAGATAGATCGCTTGAAATCCCTTAACTGCATTATTTCTGCTCAGATAATTAAAATTTAACGTTGTATTCTACTAAAACCTATACACTTGTTTTCAAAAATGCTATTTCCGTAATGGAGTTATTGGAAAAAATCATGCGATTTTGGTACATAAATACAAATAAACTAATTATGCCAGGCACTTCAACATTTTGAAAATGTCTCTTTAAGATTTTTTTCTTAAAGTTTTGAAACTGATACAGATTTATCATTTATTTCAATATTTAGTACAGCTTGTAAAAATGGAAATTTTCTCAAAATACACTCTTTGAAAAATCTTGCAGCTCAAATCTATGTTTAAGAATTTTTTCTGAAAATTTCACAAAACCCACAGCTTTTTCGCTTATTGCAGTGTGTAAAGCAGCTTATGAAGAACCAACTGGATTTTTTTGGAGACCGCGGTGCTATTAGTTTATTCAATTTGTGTACCAAGACTAAAAGCAGAGTTTTTTTTTCTTCAACATACACCCTTAAGCTCTCAGTAGGTATATTGCACCAAGCCTAAAACTGTGCAGACCACTAGAACTCACTTTCTCAATGGCATATCAGCCATTTTATTTTTCGCCAAACTAAAAAGTTGGGAATAATACCGTAAGCGGGTGTCGGTTGGGTTGGCGACTTTTTTTTGTTGCTAACGTCTAACCTTGGTGACTTGTTTTTCGCGCCGAACAAAACATAAACATACGTAGACACATAAGAAAAAAAATAAACCCAAAACTACAATATACTTATCTAAACACATTAAAACATTAGTAGACATATTTCAAATGCAATTATAAACAAAATGTACATAAACAAAGCACTAGCTCTAGGCACGTTAAAAAATAAATAAACCATAACCTTCAAAATATTCAAAATGCTAAAATATGTTTCTGCACATAATTATACATCAAAATTTCCCTTAAAACATTAAAATAACAGATTTAAATTAATAGAAAAACATTCAAATAAACCGACTGCCTTCCCCCGCCCCCTACACACACATACATACAACTCCCCACAAACAACTCAAAAATACATATATTCAATCATATTTAACCTGAATGGTGCACATGATTTCAAAAAAATATACTGCAAATATTTTCATAAAATGTTAAAAACACTCTTTAAAAATATCAGAAAACCACTATAATAAACCGACTACTTCCTCCCCCACGTGATTTTTGCAATTTAATACCTTCAAAATGCACAACATTTACACTATTAATCAGAATAGAATCAAATCTGATCACAAACATCCAAAAATCCTTACATATTTATTCATATTAAACCTAAAAATTGTACGGGAATTCTGTAAATCATGAGCAAACCCATATAACAAATAAAATTAACCATCCCTCTTAAAACCTTTAATTTTTTTTTTCATCCCAATTCACAAAAAAATAACAACATACTAAAAACCTTACATAGTTATGAAAACATAAGACCATAAATATTCTCAACTATACACCGCTGAACCGTAAAGCAAGGAATAAACATTTAAATAAATAAAAGCACCACATACCTTTAATTTTATTCATGAACAACGCGAGTTCATCACAAAATAAAGCCATCACAAGCATTCAAATAAGCATATAACAACTATACTTCAACACACGCTATATACATATTCTTCACAACTTGCAACAAACATTTTCAAATTTTTGTCGAAATTCACTTGATAAAGAAATAAGAAACAACTCAGCGTATAAAGGAACCGATTTCAATACAGCTCTACACAAATTATCTACATTTATTATAAAACCAAGCAAACATTCCACTTTTCAAAAATAACCATTATAAAATACAGAACTTCAGCAGACGACACGACTTCCATTCCCGGCGAATTCAAGTTCAGTTATTTTGCCAGTTAAACTCCTTGAAATTTGTTCAACCAATCACATAATTCCTTCAAACAGCATGGTTTCTCATGACATCATAAAACAACATAACTCTGCCGGAAGGGTTGCCGAATAGCTAATCTCGATTGGCAACGCTGCCAGGATTGTTTAGTTACATATAGTAAGCTTTGGCGACGCATCTCCCTTGACGATGGGCACCCTCTTACGGTATTATCCCCAAAAAGTTTTACATATTAGCCTCAGAAATCTTCAATCCTTATTATTTTGCATACAAAACATTCCATTCCTGCTCCGATTTCCCATGCACATTATAATTAAAAGCATGCAGGCATATTATAATTTAAAAAATAACCATACAAAAATAAACTAACAAAAAAGATCATTATTATTCTTTTATTTTTACATATTTAAGAATTTAAAACATTTTATTCGGCAAAATTGCCACACATGACAAACGCGATGCTTATTTCACACGTTTTTCACTATGGGGGTTACAATTACGGAAAGCTTTCTGTGTGGAAATCATAAAAAATCTCTTAAACTCTGGGAACGGGTGGACTTTCAAAGTTTTAAAGTGGACTATCATTTATTCTATATTATTTTACACATCTGTGCAAAATTTCAGGCCGATTGGTCCATTTTTGTGGATTTGTTTACGGTCTAAACCTACAAACAGAAATTCATTTTTATTATTACTTAGATTTCTGTGTATCAAAAGTATACATTTATAAAAAAACATTAGTCAAATTTACACATTTAAGCTATTAATAAATGGTGGTATCTATGACAAGTTAGAGAGAAAATGGAGTTTCTGCTGTATAAGCAAAAAAAATCAATCATATCTTTATCTCATACTGTTCTCAATTTAATAAATTTACAAGCATAATTTAGCTGAACATTAGTGACTGAGGTAGCAAAGTTTAAAAATTTTTGTTTTAAGAATTTTGTTGAATAAAAACACTTCTTGCTAAAAATTTTTCAATAATGCCGACTAAATTTATATCTTACAATGTAATCAATTTCTTACATTAAACGTTACATGTTGGCAGCAATGCTCCTAGCATAAATAATGTTCATTTATTAAATCAAATACAGTTCCGTATTAAATTCTGCATAGAAAAAGCCCAAAACTATGGTGACAGCTTCAAGTGTGAAATGAGTTTTTAAAAAAACACTTTATCGACTGACAGGATTATTAGGATTTTGTTCAACCCGAAAAATCCCAGGTGGATTAAAAAAAAAAAAACGAACTGGAAAACTTAAATGGTTTTTTTTTTCTTCAAAATTTCAACTTTAATTACATAGGTAATACATCTCTTAATATCAGTACACTAATTGCAGGGTTCAATGCATATGATAATTGGGTTTGTATTGCTGCCTCGTCACAAAATTACAAATGATTAATATGGCCCTTTGGAATTTGTGTTAAATAAAAGTACTAAACTTATAATAAAAGCAAAACTCGTTACAGCTTTTTATTGTTATTATTATTCTGTGATGAATGCCAAAAAACATTCTACAGACAGAAAATATAAAGTGGGTAAAATTATTTATTCCAAACTTAAAGCTCTACTTTTTCAGGTTTTTAAAGAAAAACTAAACTTGCCTGACAATTTATGAGCTAATTTCCCGGCGGCGTATGAATCTGAAATCGTATCAGTACTTTAATTTTAAAATTGAAAATTTGTGTTTTTCTGTTTGTTTTTTACAGATATACATAAAAAAATATAACTAGAGTAACATGAATTGAATATAATCACAAAGTATTTTAACGCTGCAATCGTAAATCTGCACACATAATTTCATTACACCGATACGATGCCTCTTGAACCTCATAAGTTTAATATCTATTTCACTGTTTCTGTAAAATACTTCAATAAAATGAGAGTGATGATTAGGAACCGAGAAAATTAAATTTATTCAGGCTTTACTAATTGTTTTATACGAGAAATAGTTTGTAAACATTAGGCTTAACGGCTTTAAAATACACTACTATATACGGATAGAATGTCGTTATGTTTTAAAGCATGAGTTTTTTGGAAAAGCAACATTTCTTAGCAAAAAGATTTCAGAAAATATAAGTAATAATTTTAAAAAATTACCTTTAAAAATAACCGACAATTCTTTACGCTGGTTAAAGCAAGGTTCACTTCGTACGTAAATGGATGTTTGGTTTTGGTTGGTTGGTTCGCTGCCACAGCTACAGATAAATGTCGTTAAACAACGAAATTCTGAAATATCTGTTTTATAACATAAAATATAGCAAATTTACGTGGAAAGCATGGTTAAATTCTGTTAACTTTTTTTTCTGTTGAAAAATGACAGAATAGTTCTGTATTTTTACGATTATTTTTTGCAGTGCAAAGCGCTTTTTTGATTTTATAAATTTTCTTTAAACATAAATGTATTTTCATATCAAATGCATTCTCGTGCTTTGTAGGTAACTTCGTCGCATTTCCAATAATTCTTTGTTTTATGTTTTTTGTTTAACTGAAACAAAAATTGTTTAAAACCAGCATTGGTTTTCCTTTAGTTGACTGGATGTAAGTTATTTCGTCCATCGTAAAAAGACAAAAATCATGCACTAAGAAATATTAACTGTACAGTGTCTTCAAACAGAAAAACCGGGAAAATATCCCTCTACTGACTTAAAGTTGACAACGGGGAGAGGGGACAATTTAATGGCTTTTAAACAACCTTCAAATCTTCCGGTAACGACATAATTGACCTCTGTTTACGCCTTCAAAGATCAGGTAACCTTATCAGTTAGAAAGGATTGATCAGAAAATAGCACCTTCGCACTTTCTTAACGACCCCTATTTTGCGCCCACTTTTTCCGACCAGATGTGTGATTGGCACCCTCTGTGCTTTCCCCCATTTTGGAGGAAAAGCGGTTAAATCCAAAATTCGATGTTTTCGAGGTAGGTGGATACCTTAATTGAGAAAACAGAAATCATCGATTAAACTATTGTTCAATAGAGAGTGTTTAGTTCTTTAGGTATCCTTTTCATCCTAAAATTTAATCAGAAAAAGAGCGAAATCATTGTTTAAAATATTGCTAAAAAAAAAGAAAAAAAAGAGCGAAATCATTGTTTAAAATATTGCTAAAAAAAGAAAAAAAGAGCGTTCTCTATTAAAACGCTCCTTCCAATATTAAAAAATATTGAAAAGGAAAAGAACTAAAATTCACTCCGAATGTTTCGCTCAGCTATAAGATTTGGAAAAAAAAAACTCAGAAATAGGGATGGACGCGAGACGTGCGAGACGAGAATCGGGGCTGTCTCGTCTCGTCTCGCAGTGGTAAACCTCTGTCTCGTCATGTGTCTCATATGTGTAATTTTTATATTAATGAAAATAAGATTATATTAACGATAATTATAATTATTTGCCTAATATTTCCAATAACATTACCGTGTGTGCATTTTTAGATTTCATTATAGTATCTCAGTTGGTTAACCCATTTGTGCCTGGATATTTTTGCGACTTTCTTCGATTTTTACTGATAACAGAAATAATAGATATATGTCTGATGTCAACTTCTTGAACAAGGGATGATTTCTTTTAAAATCATTATGCATAAAAATCGAAATAGCAACATCCTACTTGGTCCTGTTAAAATATTTTGTAGAGTTGAGGTTCAATACTCATGAATAAAGGCTAGGAAAAATAAATAACGTTTTCGACTAATAGCGAAAATGCCGTCCCAAAAAAGGGACACTAGGCATAAATGGGTTAATACACGTCTTATTTTTTTGTTTATATTTTAAACTAGCTGAAGTACCCGTTCTTCGCACGGGAATGAATGGACTTTTTGATATTAATATTTGTTGTGATTACTATTTATTGTAATAAAGAGATATAGCAAAATGGATATCGCGTTATATTGTGTTCAATAATCATGCATACTGAATTTCAAGGCAATCGTTTTTACGGTGCAGAAGGCGATGCGGCGTAGCACAATCTAGTGGCGAGTTTTAGCAAAACGGATACGGCAAAAATATTCTTCGCATTCAGATATCGATGTATACGAATTTTCATGACGATCGGCTGAATAGTCTTGAAGTTCATGTGTTGACGCGACATCTAGTGTCAAGTTATAGGAAAATGGATCGTGCCAAACTCTTCTCCGTGTTCAAATATCTATGTATACCTATTTTCATAGCGATTATTCGCACAGTCAAGAAGGGATACACTGCAGGGCCATCTAGAAGTTAATTAAAGTAATGATTTGCTACAGCGCCGTCATGTGGCGAGTTATAGCAAAATGGATAACGCCAAAATATTCTTATTGTTCAAATAGCTATGTATACTGATTTTCATAGCCACCGTTTGAATGGTCAAAAATTTGGCCTGCTGCAGCGTCATCTAGCGGCGAGTTAAAATAATAATGCATTGCAGTGCCATCTAGTGGTGAGTAACATCAAAAGTAACGCAGTTAGAATATATTCTTCGTTCTCAAATGTGTAAGTATAAAAAATTTTATGCCGATCAGTCGAACGGTATAGAAGTTGATGCGTTGCTGCGCTATTTAGCGGTAAGTTACAGCAAATGGATAGTGAAAAATATTCTCCGTGTTCTAATATTCGCGTGTACCAAATTTCATCAAAATTTGTTGGACGATATTCGCATAGCAAACGGCTAAACGGAATAGAATTCGACGTTCTGCTGCGCCACCTAGTGAAAAGTTAGAGGAAAACGGATAGCATAAAAACCTTCTCCATGATAAAAGACTTAGGTGAACCAAATTTCATGGTGATCGGTGAAACGGTGCTGGAGTTTTTCAACCTCCTACACACATACCAACATTCATTTTTATCTATAACCAGTCTTATTATATGTATATACCAGTCTCAAGTAAAATCCAGTTTCAAATCTAAGCCTCGCCAAAGTGCCAGCATACGCCATTTTGCAAGAGTTTTTTCAGGGAATCATTCGAAGCATTGACTTAGCAGCAATCAAAATGGGAAATGGTTCGACCGCCAGGCATTTATTTGAAAAGTGGAATCCCTTAATACAGCCGCATTTTTTAAATTATCAACTATAACATGTTTTATTCATCGTTACCTCGATGTACTAAATGCGAAGATTTCAATTTTCTGAAATTTGGCGGATTTCCCCCAAGTTAAATCAATGTACTCAATTGGCGAGAATTCTGAAGCTACATCGCTTGAAATGCCCTAATAACTGCATTATTTCTGCACGGATAGTTAAAATTTAATGCTGTATTCTAAGAAAACGTATACACTTGTTTTCAAAAATGCTATTACCTTAAGCTCTCAGTAAATTGAGCCAAAAAGCCTAAAACTGTGCAAACCGCTAGAACTCACACTCTAAAAATCGGCCTATCAGCCATTTTATTTTTCGCCAAACTAAAAAAAAATTACATATTAGTCTCGGATATCTTCGATCCTGATTGTTTTGCATATAAAACATTTCATTCCTGCTCTCATTTCTTATGCGCACACGATATTATAATTAAAAAAAAGAACCTAAAAAAATAAACTAAAAAAATCATTATTATTATTTTATTTTTACTTTAAGAATTTAAAACATTTTATTCGGCAAAATCGCCACACATGGCAACCAAGATGCTTATTTCACACACTTTTTTCACTACAGGGGTTAATATTACGTAAAGCTTTCTGCGTGGAGAACATATCTCTTAAATTCCGGGAACGGAAATTAAAGGGAACCCTTCAGGAGGAAAACGTTTTTAAGTGGAGTTTCAAAGTTTTAAAGTGGACTATCATTTATTCTATATTATTTTACATATCTGTGTAAAATTTCAGGCTGACAGGTCCATTTTTGTGGAATTGTATACTACCCAAATCAACAAATTGACAAACAGAATTTCATTTTTATTTATAAGATAACCTACGCTTGTTTTTAAAAATACCCTCTCATTAAATTGCGCCAAGCGCTAGAATCATAGAAAATCTGACACACTTTCAGATTTTTAAATACGCACTAAAGTGCTATATATAAAAAGAGTTATAATCCATGGGTCTTCCCTATTTTCGTTCCTTCTTTCATTAAGTTGGAAAGTGTATCATTATTCATGAGTGTGATTAAACAAAATTAAAATTGATATTTCTAACATCCTTTTTTCTGGATTTAATACATTAGATGCAGAAAAGCTGCTCTGAAAAATGCACAATTCCAACTGAATGAAAATTTCAAAAACTTATACGCAGGTGTATTCATAACCCAAATAGCAGACGATTAAATTACGATAAATAGCGCCCAGCGTTAGAATCCTCCTCAAAATCGCGAGAATGCTGAAGATAGATCGCTTGAAATCCCTTAATAACTGCATTATTTTCGCAGGGATCATTAAAATTTAACGCTGTATTCTAATAAAACCTTTGTACTTGTTTTCAAAAATCCGTTTCCTTAAGCTCTCAGTAAATTCGCCAAGCCGGAAACTGTGCAAACCGCTAGAACTCACTTTCTCGGCATTTGAGCCATTTTATTTTTTCGCCAAACTAAAAAATTTTAACATAGTAGCCTCGGAAATCTTCAATTCTTATTGTTTTGCGTATAAAACATTTCATTCCTGCTCCGATTTCCCATGCACACGATATTATAATTTAAAAAAATATAACCTTACGAATATAAACTAACAAAAAAAAAATCATTATTATTCTTTTATTTTTACTTTGAGAATTTAAAACATCTTATTTGGCAAAATCGCCACACATGGCAACCACGATCCTTATTTCACACTTTTTTCACTACAGGGGTTACAATTACGGAAAGCTTTTTGCGTGGAGAACATAAAAAATCTCTTAAATTCCGGGAACGGGTGGACTTTCAAAGTTTTAAAGTGGACTATCATTTATTCTATATTATTTTACATATCTGTGCAAAATTTCAGGCTGATAGGTCCATTTTTGTGGATTTGTATACAACTCAAATCCACAAACAAACAAATAAACAAACAAACAAACAAACAAACAAACAAACAGAATTTCATTTTTATTTATAAGATTACTGAACAGTTAATTTGTTGACGACTATCCGTTTGTACTTTTCCACAATAATTTTTAGCGATAGTACTACAGTCGTTATTGGTCGCCCTGTTTACAGAAAAATTAAACCATAATCCCCCTAATGTATATCCAGTGTGGATTTTTTTTAAAAATGAAAAGACATCTAACAGACGAAGATAATTTTAGAATAGGAACCCAACTGCAAGATAAAATGATGGGGAGGGAAAAAATTATAAAAGTTTTGCAAGCCGAAGGAAGGGAAACATGATAATATAAGCGAAAAGAGAAATAGTTTTTAAAAAAATTGCTTGCATTTCTTTCCGTCCGATATTAATATATAAGAATAAAAAATGTCATTTTAATCTCTTTAAAATAGGCCGACAATAGGGATTTAACCGCCCCTAGAAAGTTGTTATCAGGGTGGGCGCCCCCGCCCCCTTACGCACGCCGCAACGTGCGGGAAAGTTTGAGGATAATATCGGTACAAGGATATTTCAACCAAGGATATTCAACCATATTTCAACCTACTCAGACTAAGCATCAATGCGAATGCAAGTTGCTCTACTTCTAATCTCTCTCTGATATACCCGAAACCCGATTATCATAGGGGCAAGGGGGGGGGCGGTAGTCCGGTGCCCCTGAAGAAAAAGGGAGCCCATATATATCCCGATTATCTAAATTATAAATTCATATGTACTGAAATAGTAATTGTGGGGAAAAAACTGAATTTCCTCTATAATATAGGTATTACCTAATTGTCTATCACTAGATTAAGTTAGAGATATTTTTTTTGGGGTGATAAATACGATTTGATTAAAGTACAAAAACTACAGTTAACTGAAATGCAATTTTCGAGTACAACAGCGGTTAAAACTGGGTTAAAATGCTTAAAAAAGGGTGGCTCAGTAAAGGGGCTTAATGCGTAAAAAAGGGGATAGTAAGGGGGGCCCCAAACTTAATGCCCCGGGCCCCGTCTAAAAGTGGTCAGATTTGAACATACCATTCCGCCTTTCCTATTTACTTATTATTTTTCTTTCAACTCTTCTCTGTTGTCTTTTTTTCCGCTTCTTTCTTTATCCTCCCCTTTGTGTGTTTTGTATATCTCTCGTCTGTTCTAATTTTAAATTTTACGTGTTTGTGCGTATTGTAGAGTGCTGATAGTATACCAGGACCTAAAACGAAGGAGACGCAAGTTAAACGGTAGAGGCTTCAGGCAAATTGTCGCTTTTCAGATCGTATTTATGCGAGACGGAAAAAAATGCGAGAAATCTCGCGCGAGACAAGACTCTGTCTCGTCTCGTCCCGCAAACTATTTTCTTTCTCGTCTCACGTCTCGTCTCGCAAAAAAATGCCTGTCTCGTCTCGCGAGACAATGCGAGAATTCTCGCGTCTCGCGTCCATCCCTACTCAGAAAGGAGATGCTACAAAGATTAGCGATAACAAACTCCATCGGATTGAAGTTTGCTTGTTTCTTCTAAACGTGTTGACATGTTGACTTTAGCTATCAAGTTAACCCTTTATCAGGCAGTGGTAAAATACTTACCACCTACGGTCTATTAAATACAGAAATCAATAGTCATTAGTGAATTTTCTGATTTTTGTTCAGTTATATTGGATGTATATTTTTTTCATACGTCTAGATTCTAAATAATATTTGGCTTATGAACTTTTCTTTCATTCGCAATTTTATGGAAAGCTCGAATAATTACTCGAAAATTGAGCATAAGAATCGTCAACTTTTAATTATATATTTTTGAGTTTAATTCCGTGTACAAGCAGCAGGTAGTTTTCCGACTTTGATTTTGTGCATAATTAATGTATTCTCCTGCAAAATTTCTATTTTTGTTTAGTACTTGCTTCTCCAATTTTCACGTAGGATATTACTGTAGAGGGAAAATATATGAATTAATTCTAAAAAATGGGCCAGAAAAATTCCAAGTAATTTCGACTCTCTGCACATACCCTCGCCTTATAAAAGGTTAAAGATAGGTTCGCCTCTGAACTTCTAAAACTTGGGTTTTGTTTTAATATGTAAATGGCTCCCCAAAAACAAAAATTACTACATAGAGTATTTTCACGTGACGTCACTGAAATTTGTTTTCGCTCAACTCGGATACTTAGGGATACAAAGCCACGTTTTCGGCCAATGACCATTCTCAAATGAACGAATATTTGACCAAAAAAGTTGGTTGCTGAGGTCTGACGTAGCGATAATGACGTTGGCGAAATAGATCTTTAGAAGTAGGGATGGACGCGAGACGAGAAATAGGGCTGTCTCGTCTCGTCTCGCAGTGGTAAACCTTTGTCTCGTCTCGCGTCTCGTCTCGTCTCGCAAACACTTTGTCTCGTCTCGCGTCTCGCACAGAAATTGCCTGTCTCGTCTCGCGCGAGACGCGAGATGTCTCGCGAGTCTCGCAAAATTAAGGACTGCGAATTTTTACCATATTTTTAGTAACATTAATACTAGTTATTGAAAATTAATATGAACAATAGCAATTAGTTGCATATTGCCATATTAGTACATATATTAGTTACCATATTAACTCATATAGTTATTTGAAATGATAAAAATTCGGATTTAATCCGTATATATAATGTGACATGACATCGAAAATTTATTTATTTGCGTAACTGCGTAAATGTAATATTTATGGTTGATGGGAGTTTCATTTGCTTTTGAAAATATCTAAAGCTTTGAATTTTGTCAGATATGTTGCAGAACTCAGGGACACATGTTGGGCAAATAAAATTTTGATCTAATTAAACGGCCCCAATGTACGGAATAGTGAATAATTATAGTGAGCGGAATAGTGAATAATTAAAGTGAAGCTTACTTATCCCCCTCTCTCGTTTTAGTGTATGAGATATGGGTTTCATATTTAATCGGGGGTACCCGGGTTTAACCTGTTCATTTACACCAGGTACGGGCAACCTTTGGAAGGTTGCGAGCCAAAATTTAGGATGTTAGGGACGTCACGGACCGTATAAGTGGGATTTATATGGGATTTTGATTTGGTTTATATTGATTGTCTATGGCGGTGCTGCCCAACCTTTTTATCGCCGCGACCTGGTCAGCGTTTGATAATAATTTTACCGCGGACTGGTCAGGGGAGGGGTACGCTGATTGTTTTAATTTAATTGTGCTTAAACATACCTTCAAAATATATACAGTTTCACAAAAAATGAATGTAAAATTATTTAAGATTTTATCTCACTAGGACGCTAAATGAATGAGAACACTGAGCTTATTTCTTCGCAACGAGTCGGTTAGATCTGGAGGTAAGAAGCAATGACACCCAAAGTGTGTTGCTTATGTACAATTCATTCCTTTATTCTGTTATTTTGGTTCTTGTCAGTGCAGAAAATCCCGCTTCACACAGTTAGGTTGTTGGAAATGGCAATAGGGATTTAAAAGACTGGCCATTTTAATTCATAGTCTTGAAATGTTTAATAAGCAGCAAAATAATGTAAAATAGTCATGAGATTTTTTTCTGTTACAAAATCTGTTCTGTATAAATTAGCACAAACCCAAGAAACTCGAGACCTCGAGAGAAATGCACGACAGAAAATAAAATGGAAATAATGTAATTTTTCTTGAGCAACCCGGTACCATTTGATCCGCGGACAGGGGGTTGGGGACCACTGGTCTATGGAAATTTGAAATCTTCCACTTGCCGGATAAAATACCCTGGAGGGCCACATCCGGGCCGCGGGCCAGGGTTTGCCGATATGTGATTTACACTATCAAAAAGAAGAGACAACAGAAAGGACTTGTGAGCATTGGATTTGCGCAATCACTCCAGTAGATCATTCATTTGCGTTCGCATAGCTTGGCTTATGGCGAAAGACAGTGCCGTAAAAATAGGGAGGCATGGCAGGGCGAATTCCCGGGGCCCCCACATGTAGGGGCCTCAAAATCCATACAACTATTTTCTCAACCTCTTGGATTTTTTTTCTTTTATAACGTTTTAGATTTGTACATTTACTATTCAAAACGGATCACCTAACACTGTTTAAGCAGAAAACAAAAAAGGTTCTTACTGTTTACAAAATAGCTAACAGCTCACCAACAGATCCGCTGTATTACGATACGTACAGCTGATTATGAAAAGTTAAATTTATATGCCAGTATTTCTAGAACCAAAGTTCTTTAACTAATGACCTTGTGTTCCCTTTATTTGTATTCTAGAAAAACATGATCTGGTCCTCAAAAAGCCACTCTGAAGCAAGCATCCCTTTTGGGGGGCCCTCTTATTTCTTAAAATTATCATATCACTTAGGTAATTTCAAGCAAATGGCAGTTTTTTCTTTTTGTTGTAATTATTACTTACAAATATTTTATGTACTTACAAATAATGTGCAGATGCATAATCAGTGGTGTACACCGACTTTCTTTAAGAGAAGGGGGGAATGGAAGTAATCTTTTGGTTAAATAAAAGCCATAATCTATATGTTTAAAATTAAAACTGTACGGACTTTATGTTAAAAATGCATGGACAAAGGGGGAGGGACTGAATCCTCACCCCCACACCATTTGTGTACGCCACTGAGCATAGTAAATATATGGAGCTGAACCACACTTTTCTAGAGTAAGTCAATGCTCGGAAATTTCTTTTTCCTTTTAATGAGGATCTAAATTAGGAATGGCATGGCATACAAAGGTCCAAATGCCAATTAACACGCTCTACTTTTTCTCGCATATCGTAAAACTCAAAATTAGCCAACTTAAATTGACACTTTGTCCTTTATTCCCCCCCCCCCTCCAAAAACCAAAGACATTAGAATATACTAGAACGAGTATATTCTAATGTCTTTGCCAAAAACCAATGGTTTGAGTCCCTCTTGCAAAATATTTTAATATTTGTTGGTCGTCTTTTTCTTTTACTTGTGCAATAATCAGAGTTCACATTATTTTACATTCATTATACAAATGATTCGATAATTATTTGTATAAAAACCCAAATTAAAAATAAAAATAAATGTTATATTCCAGCTGGAATTCATGTAAAATCCATTAAATACTTCAGTATATGAAATTAAAAATACCTTGTTGTTACAAACCAAGTGCTCTATTAATGGCTGAAAACGCTTTTATAAGGAATAATACTACTTACATCATGAACACATAAGAGCTATATTGATGATTTATTAATGTTTCTGTGTTGTTTTGTGTTAAGGTAAAGCTACGAAAGAGCTATCTGCTTAGAAGGGGTGCAATGGGAGGAGGACCTCTAACGCGTATTCACGTTACATCTGGAGAAAACCGCCCAAAACTTCGATAGCCGCACGGCAGGATAGAACCCTGCCTTCAGAACCTTCACAGAGACCTTCACAATTCAGTCATCTTACCATGTTGTATGTTGAGTGTTATTCCCCAATGGTGAGCGGAAAAAACGCCACTTTTAATAGTGACATAGGATGTAACATGGTCGTTATATGCTAGTCGATGAGGCAAGAGCGCAGCCAGAAAATTTTGTCGAGGGGGTTGTATAAGATACAATTTTGTATTGATAAACTTAATTTCTTATTGACGACAAAAATCTGAAAGCTCTTAATAACTAATTTTGAATGTTTCGCAGGGAGGTATATCCCGATATCCCACTCCATGGTTACGCTTCTGCAGTGACGTACGAAATGGGGGGCGGCTTTGAGGCTCGAGCCCCCTCCCCATACCTTTGGAGGATGATAGAAAATAACCATATATCGGTGTCTTTTCCAGTGTCCAGAATCCACATACTTTATTCTTTGTCTGGAAACCGATCATTAGTGAAATTCTCGATACATTAATTCCTCACCCTTGTTTTTTTCCGGGAAAAAAAAACGGTCACTCAATAGTTGTTTGTGGGTGGGGATAGCGAACGGAAGTCTTCATGTCAATTGTGAAAGCAGCGGTAAGCTTGCAACTTGTCACCGCTCTGGCGCCTATCTCGCAATCTGTTCGGAGGTGTCCTATTGTTGAGGGGAAAAAATTCTTCCGGTGATAGGGCGCACCTACTTCCACGTGCTGAGATAGCTCGCCCTCCGTAGGTCCATTCTGTTCTGGAGTGAGAGGTCATCCATCGTGTCGGCAAATCCAAAAGACACCGGGCAATTATGTCCTCGGGACATCTCTCTCCCGACATTTCTGTTTTAACTGGAACTCTGTAGTAGGGACCCTCCGATATCTGATATTCTGCGTAAAAAAAAAAAAAAAAAAAAAAAAAAAAAAAAAAGCTTTGGCATCTCAACACAAAGCATGCTTTTCCTTTCGGCCCCAGTGCTAACCTCCTGTATTCAAAGTTTGTCTTTTTAAATGACAAGCGTTAAGCTTTTAAATGACAAGCGTGTCTTTTTAAATGGAGGAAGCGTTAAGGATAAAGAGAAATTCTGCGAGGGTTATTCCTCATGGTGTGCGGAAAAAACGCAAACGGAAAAAACGCGAACGGTAAAAACGCCAACATGATTCATTTAACATATGAACTATAGGCGTAGCGTCGGTTGGGGGGGGCAGAGGGGGTCACGTGTCCCCCTGTGCCCCCCCCCGAACAATTTCGTCAATTTTTAAAAAAATAAACATGTTTGAAATTTTAACGAAACTTTTCTTTTCTGCTCTAAAATTACGATATGACCCCCTCAAATGTTTCCTGTGTACCCCCAAAATTTCAGTAGGTCTGGAGCAGTGATGAGCCTTCCTTAGGAAGCTATTGTTAATAGGTTTTCCTAAGAGTACAATACATTCGAACCATAGGCGTAGGGTCGAAGAGGGGGGGGGGCACAGGGGGGGCTGTATCCTCCTTTCCTCCCACTTCGTCTAAAAATTTTTAAACGGACATTTGTTTTAAAATTTAAAAGAAATTTCCTTTTCTGCTCTTAAATTCAACATGTGACCCCCTCAAATCTTCATGTGACCCTCCATATTTTCAGTTGGTCTGGGAGCGGGGATAATCCTTGTCTAAAAAAGCTATTGTTATCAAGTTTTCTAAGCATATTGTACATATGAACTATCGCAATCGGGAGAGGGGGTTACAGGGGGGTGTCCCCTCTGTCCCCAAATCTTTTTATTTTAAACATTTGTTTGAAGGGTCGTTTTAACCGTTCCACTTAAAAATGCAAAAAGAAACTCCAGTCTGTGACTTGAGAGAATATTTGTTTTTCTTAAAAAAAAAAAAAAAAAAAAAAAAAAAAAAAAAAACTTTTCACTTTCAGACTAGCTTAATTTGAACAAGGTTATTTTTTAAGCGATTCGTTTAAACAATTTTTCTCATTCCCAATAGGTTGTGGTTTTAAATTCTTTCTAAATACTAGGTTTTCTTTAAAATATTTATTTATTTATTTTTATTTTTATGCAATGCAAAGTATTTTATGCAAAAATGTTTTATTCGTTGAGCAAAAGTGAATAGTATTTTCCCTTTTCTTAATAATACTCTCACAGTTTTACATCAAGTTATATTAATTGTAATAATAGATTTATTGCATCTGTTTTTTTCTTGCTGTATTTTATTCATATATGAATAGTTCAATATTTGATAAGTTATCCTTCTAAATATTTATACTTTATCTGTCTTGCGTATTTCAGCAAGTTTTTTTTCAGTTTATCTTAAAAGTTTAATAAGCTGTAAGTTTTATAAAGAAGAGAGCTTTATAAGATATAAATTTATCTAATAAAAATTTTTAAAAAATTTAATCAAGTACCTTTCACATTGTAGAATAAATAATTTTTACTAATTTCATCACAATTAGTAAAAGACTAATGTATACGTATAGGGTTCTGGCTTACCGCGCGGCCACTTTCTCCATCTGTAATGTGAATTCGGGTTAGGACCCTTCAAAAAGTCCTCCACCCAAGGCATGTCTAAATTAAGCAGTCAATCCTTGTGTAGAAGGGGCCGTGGTAGCCCAGTGGTTAAGGCGTTGGACTCATAACCGGAAGGTTGTGGGTTCGATACCGGCGTACCACTAAAGACCACCGTGTACATGCGGCGTACGTGCACGTTAAATCCGTGGTTCCGAAAGCCCACTCGGCGGTCGCTAGCAGTTTCCGAGGGGTGCCTATATTCAGAAGTCCCCCACCTTCTGATGAGGTTCCAAATTCTGGCGAGAAATTACGGGAAAGACGTATATGTAGCTAGCTCTAAGCGACACATTCAGTGACGCGAGCTGACCTCTCCTGGCAAACAATCCTTGTGTAGATCTGCCACAAAACATAAATAACTTTCATGATAATTTACAGTGAAAGTAAAAAGTTTAATATATTTAATATTAAATAAAAATCATAATCACTTCCAAACACTGTTATCGAGGTTGTCTTAAAAACCCTGACCTATAGAGTTTCCTTCTTTAAATGTTGATCATAGACATATAGAATAAATTACATAGTTATTTTATGGTATCAAATAAAATTTTCTGAATATTAAATGTAAATAAATAGAAACATGTATTTTTTATACAGCCCTCTTTCTTCTAAGAAGGCTTACAGATATGTTTAATCAAAGTTGGTGAGGGGGCAATAAGCTTTGCTATATCAATAATAGCAAAAATATAATTATTAAAACTATTCTAACAAAACAAATTAACCATTAATTTAAATCAGTGTTATAAATAGCCAATATTTTATATTTTAAGAAATAAGTTTTAAATCATTTTTAAAAAGTTTCCTGTAAAAAGGGGTTTCTGGCATTTAGAAATGAAAATTTGTTTGAAAAGTTACAATTACACTAACATTTAATTTGAAGAGTTTATTTTAAGTTGTTTTTATTAGTTGTTGACTTATTAATACCATGACTTAATTAAAAAAAGCATTTTTAAAATAAGAGTATTCATGCTTAAAATGAATATTTTAAAAAACAAAAATATGTATACATAAATATATACTCATAAATCGTTCATTATTTTAATAATTTAAAACCGAAAAGCTAACAAGATGAATCAGAATGAATTATGATGAATCAAAATAAAATCTTGCACTTGTAAACAGAAAGCCAGTAACATGAGCCATGGTTGGTAAGGAATAAACTGAAGGTCAGAATTTATTACAGAGAACGTGCATGTTAAAACGGTGTGATAGGATATTCTTTTTTAGGGTGATCTTGGTAGGTGAGAGATGGTACTTAAAATTTTCGCAACTGCTACAATTTGTTGCGGAATGACTAGTTCTGGTCCTTGTCCTAAGAATACAAACAAATTGAACATTCAGTTTGTTAAATTAGTAATTAATTAATTAAACTTGGTAAATTAATAATTCATTAATTAAACTATTTCTCTATTTTATTATGTTCAGGAGAATTTTTAAATCTCGTGCATTTTTAAAGTCTCCCCTTTTAAAGGTGAGAAGGTGTAAAGGCAAACACTCCCCCCCCCCCTCATTCTTTAAAAAAAAATTGTGATCAATTTCAGTTAATTAAAGGCACATGGCTCTAATCTACTAAATATTTTGATTTTAATTTGTATATGTTTTAATGTCATTTATATAATTTATTACTGTTTAGATCACATAAAACTAGGAAATAAAAATGATTTAAATACTCTAGCGGAGAAAAATCAAATGATTACGAGTTTAAATTTCATTCAAATTTAAATAAATCGTTTGAAATCAATTGAGTTTCTATTTAACGCTAAAAATACCCTTTTAAATAATTTTGAATATTTTGTTTTTAAAAAAATCTCAATACAATGATTGTATCTTTCTCAACAGAATAATTGATATAAAAATTAATTTTTTAAACTGTGATAAAATATATTTATTACCGCACAGAGTGGCGCACTCAGGATTTTGGTTTAGGGGGGGACTGGGGTTACAAATACTGCCAAACTCGGTTATAAGTGACCTCGATTATAGCTATAACTCCATTATAACTTCAAAATATTCGTTACCACTTGCCCATAGAACACAAGCCCAATCTTTTCATAGTCTTTTTTTCAACCAATATCTAATCTTTCCAGTTCTAACTTTAAAAGTTGGTAATTTATGCACTAACTGTAAGTATTTATTTAAAAACCAACATTCCCCCACTTTTAATTAATCCCCCCCCCACAAAAAATTAGAAATAATTTGAAGACAATTTTTTAAGGTAAAATATTATAATTCTTTAGTGACAATTTTCAAAGTTTTTCACATCTAACACTCCAGGTTTAGGGGGAGGCTTTAGCCCCCATAGCCCCCTCCGTGGGTGCGCCCATGACCGCACAGCTTTTAAATGTTTTTCTGGATATAATATTCTTGAATGTAAAATCTGTGCAATACGAACCTCAACCTAAAAGAAAACCTGTTTGTTCATCTTGTCTTAGGCGTTTTCGGGTACGTTATCTCCCATAGTCCCCGGTCCCCATTGTCCGGGGAATCTCCCCGGACAATAAATTATTTCTTTCTTGGAAGGGACATGGCTTTCATGACCTTGACAAGTAGCTTGACTAGCTAAAAGCAATTAATTCCTTTTTATTTAATGTTGTAAATTTCCCTGATTAATATGAAGATATATGCTCTCAAAATATAAAAAGTGGCTTCTTTACTTCAAAAACAAAAGAATTTTGAGGCAGTCCAATATTTGATTAAATACCATTATCGTATTTACTACAAAACAAAATAAGTTCATGTCAATATTTAAATAAAAATTATTATTCTGAGGGGGGGGGATATTCTTTTTTTTCTGGTTTGCGTTTTTTCCGGTTCGCGTTTTTACCGTTCGCGTTTTTTCCGTTTGGCGTTTTTTCCGTTCGCGTTTTTTCCGTTCGCGTTTTTTCCTACATTCGTTCCTCATCTCATAGCGTGAAGTTTTAAAACAGGAAAAGATCTTATACATATATTAGTATTTTACAATATTTCTTTATAAGTATAGCGCTTTTGCTCATTTTGAAAGACAATTTTTGTGTTTATTATTACTTTTTTTTCTTCTTTCTTGACATGATCAGTGGCATACGCAGACTTCCTTCAAGGGGGGAGGGGGGTTATAGACATAACTTTGTGTTAAAATGCGTAATATTTAATCTAAAAATTGAAAATTTGTGGACATTTTGTTAAAAAAAAAATTTGACAAGGGGGGGGGGGTGAACCCCCAAACCCTCCCCACCCTTGCGTACGCCACTGGACATGATGAATACTGGGTGGCTGTTGATAAAAGTACATAGTACAGTTTTTCGAAGAACCAGTGAAAAAGCAGTGGAAGGAGAAAACCGCACAACATTAAATGGGTTTATTTTTTCAAATGAATGTGAGTGTGCGTGTGTGGGGGGGGGGGGGGAATAATAAATGTAAAGGAGTGGGCATCCGAAAGGGCGCAAACAGAGGTGCATTCATGTATTTTGTATTTATCTCTATTGAAAGTTAACATTCCGATAATTTTTCAAGGTCAGTGGCCTGATTTTTAAGTACACAGTGTGCATAGTAGCCCCATTGCCCCTATAGCTTTTGGTGACGTGATTTTTTTTGCATCACTAGGGGCCAAGGCCCCCAGACTCGCTACGCTCGCTTTTCCTATGAGGCATTCGGCCCCTAATCATTCTTATTCGTAAAAAAGACATAATTTCAACAGACAAAACCCGAAGATTCGATCAGATAGAATGTTACTGAGCTACGCATTGCTTGGTTCTTGCATGTTCATTGGTGCATAAAAATTTAAACTTCACACTACAGTAGACCCCCTCCCCCTCATAACACGGAAGATATTTTGTTATGGGAATCCGTGTTGTACGGGTCCTGAGCTATACTACACCTGGAGTGCGGACTCCGCTTATAATCGCTGGAAAAATTATTTGTACTCTTCAGAAACACAATGATTTTCAATGTTGCCATTCAAAAGTTATTTTAATTAGGAGCTAAAGCATAATAAAATCAGAACATCTGTTTCAGCTGTATTTTTAATAATGTAAAACTTATTGAACACCCTTCGAATTTGCCACCCATTGCGATTTTTCATTATTTGGCGACTTGTGTACATGTAAAGTTAATAAAAGCTACGGAACAGATAGGATAGCTTGCCACCATGGCGACTTTTCATTATTTGGCGATTTACACATGCTCACAACCTATAATTACTGTTCATGTAAGGTTACCGGAAAACCATTATCCATATTTTCATTTACATAATCGTTTGCAGATTGGCGTACTTAGCACCACGAATTATACCATCTCGTCGCGCTAGCAAATATCCAAAGTGTACTATAACTGCTATAATGGCATAGTTAACGCCGCCAAATATTTCTACTGGTAGCAAACCTATCCAGCTGGACCGAACCGGCTTTAAAATAATCTGCATTTTAATTATTTTTCATTTTCAAGATATTAGTTACTCTGTTTTGGAAAATTAGATAATCGCTAATTCTAAACTCCTGTTGTCTAAGCGAACTTACTATTTGAAAATTGTCAACTTTGTGTAACACATTTTGAGTTACTTATTTCATATAGTTTTTATTTTGGCGTAAAATGGGCGTAAGTCTAACTCATGTTTGTAAATTTCACGCGATTCTAGATACTTGCAAACGCTTTGTTGCAAAGGAATGAATGATTTTATGCCAAATCTGGCAACCATTCGGTTTATTTTTTCAGTTTTTTATTAATATCTTCTAAAAAATTCGATTTTTGAAATTTAAATCAGCTTAGCATTTTCCTCGGAATTTTTCGAATCTGTGGGCACCTTAGTCGAAACTCAAATCCCCACGGTTTAGGAGGAGATACGCTGACAAGCTTTTGACAGCGGCCTTTACTTTTTTTTAGAATAGAGAGATTTTTACACGAAAATGGGTCACACTCTGAAGTTTTGAAAGCCGAAGGAAGGAAAAACATGATAATATAAACGAAAAGAGAAATAGTTTTAAAAAATTGCTTGCGTTTCTTTCCGTCCGATATTAATATATAAGAATAAAAAATGTCATTTAAATCTCTTTAAAATAGGCCAACGATAGGGATTTAACCGCCCCTAGAAAGTTGTCACCAGGGTGGGCGCCCCCCCCCTCCCCTACGCACGCCGCAACGTGCGGGAAAGTTTGAGGATAATATCGGTACAAGGATATTTCAACCAAGGATATTCAACCATATTTCAACCTACTCAGACTAAGCATCAATGCGAATGCAAGTTGCTCTACTTCTAATCTCTCTCTGATATACCCGAAACCCGATTATCACAGGGGCAAGGGGGGGGGGGTAGTCCGGTGCCCCTGAAGAAAAAGGGGGCCCATATATATCCCGATTATCTAAATTATAAATTCATATGTACTGAAATAGTAATTGTGGGGAAAAAACTGAATTTCCTCTATAATATAGGTATTACCTAATTGTCTATCACTAGATCAAGTTAGAGATATTTTTTTGGGGTGATAAATACGATTCGATTAAAGTACAAAAACTACAGTTAACTTAAATGCAAATTTCGAGTACAACAGCGGTCAAAACTGGGTTAAAATGCTTAAAAAAGGTAGGCTCAGTAAAGGGGCTTAATGCGTAAAAAAGGGGATAGTAAGGGGGGGTGCAAACTTAATGCCCCGGGCCCCGTCTAAAAGTGGTCAGATTTGAACATACCGTACCGCCTTTCCTATTTACTTATTATTTTTCTTTCAACTCTTCTCTGTTTTCTTTTTTTTTCGCCTCTTTCTTTATCCTCTCCTTTGTGTGTTTTGTATATCTCTCGTCTGTTCTAATTTTAAATGTTACGTGTTTGTGCGTATTGTAGAGTGCTGATAGTATACCAGGACCGAAAACGAAGGAGACGCAAGTTAAATGGTAGAGGCTTCAGGCAAATTGTCGCTTTTCTGATCGTATTTATGCGAGACGGAAGAAAATGCGAGAATTCTCGCGAGAAATCTCGCGCGAGACAAGACTCTGTCTCGTCTCGCGTCTCGTCCCGCAAAATATTTTCTTTCTCGTCTCGCGAGACAATGCGAGAACGCGAGACAATGCGAGAATTCTCGCGTCTCGCGTCCATCCCTATTTAGAAGAAAAAAAGAAATGAGAAAAAGCATTTACCGTAGTGAAAGGATTGAACTTATTTTTTCTTACTGTACGCACACTCAAAAAGGTATTCGTATATAAGCCAAATTTCCTATTTTAACCCATTAATGCACAGCGTCCTATTTTTAGACGGTAGCAAAATCTGTTGGTTGCAAAACTATATAAGCATTAATCTATTTTCCTTATTTAATTTCTCAAATATTAAATCTGATCTTCACAAATTACTCAGAGATAAGAAAGTAAAATGCGAATCTGCGACTGTTTTATTAATATTTTTAGAAAACCAAATATATTCTTCATGCCCCACAAATGTCGGCAATTTATTTATCACTTCTGGCATCAAAATAAATTAGAGAATGTGATGAAAAAGTCTGGTGCTATCGGATTAACTTGGTGAGCAATAAAGTACTTTTTCAAAAAATAGATAGCTCGAAATAAATATGATTGTGATTATATACTACATAATTCACTCTTTATGAGAAGCAAATGTTTTATAAATAGAACCCTATAGGAAATTTGACTTACAATACAATATTTTTTATTTATTTATTTTTGAGAGGATGTACGCAATTTCGTCAGTTAGAAATATATTACACTTTGTACGTTCGTACGGAATATTATAATGCTTTAAATTTTTAATTTCACATATTTAGAAAAGCAGGAATAAGCAGCCTGTTGATTGAAATTTTGTAACAGAATGCATTTCACTAAGAAATAATTTTACTATTATTTTCCCTGATTTTTTATTATATAAAATTTTTGTTCTGGAAACAAACAACGCATTTCAGAACTAATTTCTTACACTTTACAATTTAAAAAATAATGACATTTTAATATTTATGCTCTAGTGTAAAATGTTATTTGAACTACATTTTAACACTTTGCAGTCATCGTGTCTCGAAAATTTTCTTCGCTTGGCGCCGGGTTTGGGTGGCCGAAAAGGTTTTCATGCAATAGGCTAGTTTCTGACCTTTTGTCATGGACTTAGATTCAGATGGACTGACATCGGCAATGGGATTCCCTCCGCGAAAACGGACCTAATGCCGGTTCGGTCGACAGATGGCGCTGTTGCTTCATCTGGCAGGCCTTTAGCATAGTATTGCTGTGAAAGAATTTGCATTTTTATTTTTAAATTAGTGGTTTAATTTATTTTTCAGTTTGAAAGACCTTTTTTCAGCGTATTGAGCATGTCGTGAGCATTTAGACACTGTAAAAATGTATATTCACTAAGTCAGCTAGTTAATGTCAAGCTATCATTAATATATTCACTAACTTGTGCTGATACCTCTAATGAATAAATTATCCACAGCAGTGGTAAAAATAATTATTTTTTCTGGAAAATATGTGCAAAGGTTATGATAATAATTAAATAAATGTATAATTTAAGTATTTTGTAAAAATAAAGGTTATTATTATTTTAAACTAGCCACCTCCGGCGAACAGTTGGTTCGCCATCTTAATAAATCTTATTCGGGGAGAATCCTGTTCTTCACCGGCTTCCTTGGCACTGAAATCCCTCAGATTCTGAATGGAATTTAAAATTAAGAAGGTTACATACAGGAGCTGCCCTAGAGTAAGTGGCGCCTTCTGCTAATGTAAAAAAGACGCCCCCTTTTATGCTCTACTTAGTTTTTGAGTTCGAAATGACGCCCCTTCGAAGCTGGCGCCCAGATGTGAGGCTTACCGTGTCCGGCCGTCCCTGGTTACAAAAATAAGATGGTTAAATGATAAAAACCTACAAAAAGGTACAAATTATTTTCGTCCTATATTAATTCTGGAGAGCTTCTGGATATGTTGGCCTTTATCCAAAAACGGAAAGGAAAAAAAAGTAAGGAAATCTTAAACACTTTCAGATTTGAAATACGCACTAAAGTGCTATATATTAAAAGAGTATAATAATCCATGGTTCTTCCCTATTTTCTTTTCTTATTTCATTAAATTGGAAAGTATATCATTATTCATGTGTGTGATTAATGAAAATTATAACGGATCTTTCTAACATCCCTTTTCTGGATGTAATACATTAGAAAGAGTAGATGGGAAAAAGCTGCGCAAAAATGCACAATTCGAAGTAGCAGAAGAGACGATAAATTGCGCGAAGCACTAGAATCACGTCTTCTCAAAATCGCTTATCAATCATTTTATTTTTCGCCAAATTAAAAAGTAGCACGTTTTAGTATCGGAAAATTTCCAAATCCTATTTTTCTTTTGAGTATAAAACATTTCATTCCTGCTCTGACTTCACATGCACACGATATTTTAATTAAAAAATAACATTACAAATAATCTAAACAAAAAGAAATCTTTATTCTTTTATTTTTACTTCAAGAGTCTGAATCATTTAATAAACTTGCCAAATATGGCAACCTAGATTTGCTTAATCGTCGCTTTTTCCACTGCGGGGTTACAATTAAGAAATGGCAGAGAGCAAAAATTAGCCTTTTGCGATACGTTTTTTATCGATATCTCCTAAAATAATTCGAATTCGAAAAAATCGCTTACATACAGGAGCAACAGTATGTCGGGTCCCGTCCTGGAGAATTTTCATTCAAAATCTGGTAGGTCTACGATCACCCGTCTGCGAGCTACGCGAGACACAGACAAACTGACATTTTACACTTTGTTTTTATTTATACAGATAATGTAGGGATAGAATATAAGTTTTACTCTTTTTGGCAGAAAAATGAAATTGTTAAAATTTATGTATTCTCGGAATACTCATGTTTACAAATGAGTTATTAAAATCATATTTTGGGGCTGTTATCATTAAATATGAAAAAACTAAACTTCCCATTAATTTGATAAGTACTTATTTAATAGTAATATATAACAGGAAGAGTGAAATTATAAAAATAAATAAAAACTACCAAAATTAACCCGAGGAAAAAAAAGGCATGGACTGTGATAAGACACAAAAATAATATATATACAAATCTTTTAAACGCAGTTTAAATAGCTGCATTAACTTTGTGGACTGTCACAATAACTGTTTAAATATGCAGACATAAAAACATTTTCTGCATATTTCGCTGAACATACATCAAAACTTATCAATTGAAATTTACCTGTTGAGTTCATAACTTAACAGGTAAATTTCAATTAAAATTTCAATAAAAATTATTATTTTTACTAATTTTTAACACGTTATAGTAAATTGCTTTGTTTTGAAACATAAAAAATAAAATAAAGTAATTACTTCAAATAAAGTTTACGAGAAAATTTTATTATTAATTCAGTGAAATTAGTTGTACTTATTACCTCCAGATGGCAGTATCAGACTTATATATCACATTTGTGAATTCAGCTTGGTGCATTTTCACGCCTTGTGTGTGTCGTCCTTGTGAATCTATATGAACCTACGTGCCTTCAGCTTTTGGCTTTGGAATTCTGTTAGCAAAATGTCAGAAACATAGAAAATAATAGTATCACGTTACTACAGCACTGTGGTGTCGCCGGCAGTTAAGCGATACTTTATGTACAACACCACTGTGGTGTCGCCGGCAGTTAAGCGATACTTTATGTACAACACCACTGTGGTGTCGCCGGACGACATAGTCTTTCGGTGTGTTTATGGTGTATATATTTATTTAATAAAAACACTCCAATTAATGTATTTGTTTAATGGTTTCGGGACAATTTAATGAAACATATGGAAAATTTTGCTTCCAAATTTCTACAAATAAAAGCTGCTTAGTGTTAAGATTTACGAAAAGAATTTATTAATTAATACAAACATAAAAAAGATAACTTTTTTTTTTTTGTAATTGAACTTCAAATGCTTCCACTTTTTTAAAATAAATAATTAAACAAATTAATTTTTTATATACAGATTCTAATTTTTTTGTTGTCATTAGGACTTAATAATAATATAGTGTCCTCTTTTACAATATAAACTAATTAAAAGACTCATAATTCATTAATTATTTTCAATTTCTACAACTATATATTATGAATAAAATGCAATTTTTTTTTAATCAAACTGCAATAATTTCACTGCTTTTTAAAGTAAGCAGATCTTCACTTTCTTTATACGCGTTACATTTAATGCGCAATTGCTCTTAAAAAACATAATTTTCTTTCCAATTGTTTCATTTATTTTTTAACATTTTGTACGAATGTAAATCAAGCTATAAGTGAAACAACAATGATATGTCCTAGTTATGTATAAACAATTTTAAGTAACCAGTTTTAATACATTATAAATATAAATGCAGGATTTCCCAAAAAGGTGGTAACGAGGTTTAATTCTTTATCTATTAAAGATAAATCAGCAGTGTAAATTGAAAAAAAATCTGGAGTGACTCTACTCGACTTTCCGAACACTTACGATTAATATAATTACCAAGCATTTAAATAAATTTGAATCGATGAATAATTCAGCAAAAATTCTTAGTTTTTTTTCAATTTGAGCTCAATCGAATGTACCGTTTAAAGGCAAGCGCAATTTCAAGAATTTCCCCCCCCCCATAGGACATAATGTGAAAAAAATCTTTGTCGTAGCACTGTAGAAAAACTATAAGTCCTATACACAATCAATACCGATCTTACGATGGTGGTTTGTAACATATATACCCAACTTGAGCTCAATCGAATGTACCGTTTAAAAGCTAGCACACTTTCAAAATTTTTCCCACATATGCATAATGTAAACGAAATCTTTGTCTTAGCCCCGTAAAAAAACTGTAAGTCCTATACACATCAAAATCAATACCGGTCTTTCGATGGTGGTTAATAACATATATACCCAATTTGAGCTCAATTGAATGTACCGTTTCAACGCTAGCGCACTTTCAAGAATTTCCCCCCATAGGCAATAATGTAAAAGAAATCTTTGTCGTAGTCCAGTAGAAAAACTATAAGTCCTATACACACCAAAATTAATACCGATGGTTTATAACATATATACCCAATTTTAAGCTCAATTGAATCTAGCGTTTAAACGCTAGCGCACTTTCAAGAACTTCCCCCTATAGGCTATAATGTAAAAGAAATCTTTGTCGTAATCCTGTAGAAAAACTATAAGTCTCTACATACACATCAAAATCAATACCGGTCTTATGATGGTGGTTTATAACATATATACCCAATTTGAGCACAATCGAATGTACCGTTTAAACGCTAGCGCACTTTCAAGAATTTCCACCCATAGAGGATAATGTAAAAGAAATATTTGTGGTAGCCCCGTAGGAAAACTATAAGTCCTATACACACCAAAATCAATACCGGTCTTGCGACGCTAGATTATGACATATATACCCAATTTGAGCTCAATCGAATGTCCCGTTTAGGAGCTATCGTGTTCACTCACATACACACACACACACACATACATACATACATCTCATAAAAATAGCGTAAATGAATTCAGAAGACCTCAAAGCGTGTAAATACAGCAAAATCTCAAATTCGAATTTTTTCATGATTACAATACTTTCCTTACATGGTACATGTTCTGAAACTAAAAATGTTCAAAATATGGTCGGAAATAAGATTCCGTTAAGAAAAAATTCTTCCCGATCATTTACAAAATGCTACGCTTTTTAAATTTGTGTACGACTCCCTTACGAAAAAATTCCGTTATCAAAATGAGCCCCATTCAGTAATGAGGTGAAGTCAGGGCTGTACCCAGAAAAAAATTTCGGAGGAGGCAGTGGCGGATTATTGCACGTTTGTCGGGGGGGGGGGCGGTTAGTTAGAAGAACGACATATAACTCCATATGTAAAAGATCCAAGTAAAATAGGATCTTTTACATTAATTTCTTTTTTCTCGGGGGGTGGGCGACCGCTCTCTCCGCTCCCCCCACTTTAAACCACCCATGGGAGGGGGACCAAAAGGTGAAAAAACAGAGTTTTTCACAAAAAGGCTTCATCATTATTATTTTGTCAACCAAATTTTAATTTTTTTGGGGAGGGGGAGGGGAGCGGAGTTCCTGGTCCACCCCCTGGGTACGGCTTAGGGTGATGTATCAAATTTCAGCCTTTCATCATACAACTTCTCAGAGATACCTTTATGGATAGATTATCTAGGGTATACATGATTTTGAATGTAAACGTTTATTGCTAGAGTTGAAAAAAAGATTTTCTTTCGTAATTTCTGTACGGCCCCTGAAATGCTATCATTCGACGAGGTTTTTTCCCTTCGAGAGCCATTTAAGAGTGGTTTAAGCCAGCGTTATATTTATCTTCATATCTCTGACAATTTTGAGGATATAATTCTCAAATTTTGTATCTCATCTCATGAGTGCATGGGGCAGATTATACTAATTGATAATTTCTTTGAACGGGGGTCGAATACAAATTTAAAAAGCGTAACTTTTTAAAAATGAACGAGAGGAGTTTTTTCGTAGCAGAATCCTTTTTCCGACCTTATTTTGAACATTTTTTCAATTTACGTTATCCACTTATCTCAAATCTATCAATAATATTATAATCACTTATCTATCATATTATGTCTAATAGATAAAGAATTAAAACGCGTTCTCACCTTTTTGAGACACCCTGTGTGTGTGTGTATATATATATATATATCTATATATATACAGGCTATATATATATATATATATATATATATATACAGGCTATATATATATATATACAGGATATATATATATATACAGGAGATATATATATATATATATATATACAGGCCGTGCAGTGCTAACGGTGGAAAATGGCTATTTCCAAAACCGTTAGTCAGAGACACATAGTTCCGTTTGCAAAAATGATCTAAATGTAACATAAAAACCCCGTTTAGGCTTTTTAATTAAGTTTTCCAAATTAATATTTGTATTAGTCACTGTTATTAATCTTTTTCTCAAAACAAAGGCAGTTTGCTCGCCTCGTCGGAGCCATATGAGTCTTAAAGTCTTTTCCCTATAAAAATCCGTCAGACATGGTTTTTCCTAGTAGACTTTGACTATGCCTTGTCGAAATTACTATGGCCAATCAAGCCTATTAATGCCCCGTGCTCCTGCCCAGTTAGTCACGTGTTATTACGTATCGCAGGAAATCTTTGTCTGCAACCTTCAATGCCTTATCCCTATTTTAAATACAGCTGCACGCTGAACTTTACGCGCTTTTTGACTGTTTCTTGCTCTACAGTTGCTTTTTGACTGCTTTGCTAATCAAGATATTGAATCATTTTAAATAAAATATGCTTTAATTCTCAAACTGCGTCTTTAATGACGGCCTGACTGCTCGTGGGGGCTACCCCCATATAACAAGCCGGCAGGATAGTTATCTGCGGTGTTAAAAACATTAAAATAAAAAATTTCACAAGCTGTGGTAACAGGAGCTGAGACATGAACCGGGAGCCTTCCAAAGTAAGAGCTATGCTGAACGACGTCGTATGCCTAGCCGGAGCCGAAGGTCGTGTTTCGCAAATCCCGCTTCCTTCATATGCGACGTGCCCAGGATCCTAGATGCTCCTACGGGGTCCTTCATGTACCGGCAGCCTCTTCCTCTGCTTAAACCCAAGTGGACAAATAGCGCAACCCGTGGTCAACCATCTCCCATCCAGTTCCCGATTTACGCTGTTGCGGAGTGCTATCGAAAATGGGGCACCAAAGGATCTTCGAATAAAAAATGCGTTCCTTCTATAAATCTCGTAAGTAAAAAGAAAAAAAAAAGAGGGAAAGGCATATGGGCAGTCGTTAACTGCTTTCCTGGTCGACTCATCTGTAGCGTGTTATCAGTAAAACTACTGCATATGAAGAAATGAAAATTCAAGGGGGGAAATGAAAAAATAAATAGAATCTATTAAGCGTGTGCAAAAAAGAGAGTTTTGTTTATAAAGTGTACTATTTCTTTTTGCTAGAATATGATACCGTGGTATGGTGTGATTATTTTTTTTAAATTGGGAAACAAAGTAAGTGATTTAGTTCTTTATTTGCTGATATAATGGAAATAATAGTGTTATTAAATATTATTATTTAATGAATAGAGTTGAGGGAAAATGCATAGTATGAGAATGTCTTAATTGTTAAAATGTCAGAAAAGAGCTTCAAAAAATAATAATAATAATAATAATTTTGGTATCGTAATGTTTTTGTATGATTACATGTCATTATCATTAAATAAGAGATGTGCTAAAGTTATTTATTTTTATTTTAAGTGAATTGCTGTATTTTGCGTAAACTTGTAAGATTTTAAGGAGTGGTAAGACTTATCGAATAAAATCGAGTAAAGGTAAGTCTGAAACAAGTGAAGCTTACACTCAGACTGAGGAAGAAATTAGTAAGATAGATGCGGAATCCCAAACCATAACAGAAAAAATCGAGGAGATAAATTTAAGCTATTCTACTGCTTCTCTAACAGATAGTAAAATTCAGAAAAATTCTATAAATTGTAAATTTCAAGAAATTAAGGGTTTTCCGGAAATTTCAAAGTTTGAACCGGAATTAGGTATTCGCTTTTCAGCTTGGCTAGCAACCTTAAGAAATATGCTCTACCTTAAGAAATCCCTTAAATAAACTCCTCAAGAAAGACCAACCTTGGCAGTGGACTGATGAGTGCCAAGAGGCTTTTGAAAACTTAAAAAATACTCTTATATGCAAACCAATTTTAAATATTTTTGATCCTAAAAAAGATTTTTGTAGATGACAGTCAAATTGGTGTTGGTGCAATTTTAAAACAGCCAGATGTTTCGGGTGTCTTGCGTCCAAATGCATTCCATTCCCGTTCACTGAAAGATTATGAGAAGAATTACTGTATTACAGAACTTGAATGCCTTGCTATTGTGGACGCTTTAAGTAAATTTCATCATTACTTGTTTGGACAAAAATTTACCATACATACGGATGACCAATCTTTAAAATGGCTCAAAAGTGCTAAAAACTTAAAAGGACGTTTGTTCCGGTGATCACTACAATTAAGTATGTATGAGTATGATATCAAGTACACAAAAGGCACCACAAACAACGAAGCTGATATGCTGTCTCGAGATATTTCTGATGATAGTGTAAATACAGAGAATACAATGAAAATTGAATCTACCAATGTTTCACACTTTCTGCAATTAGATGAAATCCAAGAGGCTCAAAAAATGATAATTGGACTGGAAATTTTTCTGAAATTAACAATGTGTTATGCTTTCGTAAAAAAGGTTTTACAAAGATTGTTATCCCCTTCTAGTTAAGATATAAATTACTCAAAATTGCTCATGAGAAATTCGGGCATCCGGGGATACAGAAGACAATTAAATTGCCTACCCATGTATATTACTGGCAAAATATAACTTCAAACATTTCAAATTTTAACAAACATTGTCACACCTGCCAGGTAAATAAAAAACCTAGACAAAAACGTTTTGGCCTTTTACAATCTATGCCACCAGCTGACCAACCATTTCATTTGATTGCCTTAGATAGTGTAGGGGGATTAAACTATTATAATTCTACTAAAAAATATTTAACATTAATAATTGATCATCATACAAGATACAAGTGGTCCTTCGCATCTAAATCTATAACTACTGAAACCTATACTAATTTTCTCAAACAAATTTTTAACATCCAGGTTCCTAAATGTATTTTAAGCGATAGAAATGCCTCATTTACTTCCTCCCATTTTAAGAAATTTCTCAAGCATAATAAGGTTAAGCAATTGTTGACCACTGCCCATAGGCCAGAATGCAATGGAAAGGTAGACAGACTGAATCAAACAATAATAACCCGTTTAAGATGTAAAGTGAATGAGTCTTCCAAAAAAATTCCCTGGCCAAAATTATTGCAGGAAGTAACTCAGGAATATAACTTAACTCCTCACTCTGTAACAAAGTTCCCCCCCCCCTGCTTATTTCATGTATGGTAATGTTCCATTTCCAAATCCTTTACAAGAAAATATTTATCCTCCACTCGCAGAAGCCAGAAAAATAGCCATCAAAAGAACTCAGCAATACCACGAAAGAAACAAAATTCTTTATGATGCCAGATCTGCAGACATAACTTTCAATCCGAAGGATGAAGTCATCTTAGAGGACATTAAATACCCCAATGTAAGAAAATTAGCTCAACTGTTTAGTGGCCCCTATCTAATCCTTACGAAGATTAATGATGTTAGCTATGAAATAAATAAAGCAAATGTCCATACAAAAGAAAAATCAGAAATTGTACACGTTTCTAAATTAGGGAATGCAATCCCGATCCCGCAGGAACGGGATCCTGCGGGATCCCGCACAAATGTTTGCGGGACTAGTCCCGCGGGATTACGATCCTAATCCCGCGGGATTGACACTGAGAAAAATATTATTTTTTATTACAATTTCACGATGCTTTTCGAGTCAATAGACCGAAAATTTTTGAGTATTTATGTCTCTTATCTAACAATGAATGAATCAATAATTACAAATTTAAATTCAAAGTTTTTTTTTTTTTAATTCTCTTCCAATGGGAGTCTGGATCGAACATCTAAATCTAAGCATTGTAATCTAAATTTTTCGCAAAATTCCTATTCTCCAAATGAACTGAAATATTTCATACAATTTTATCTCTTAGCGAAAAGTCACGAATTAATTATAACCAGTTTTCATTTTAGTTTTAAATTTTTTTATATAATCCACATTTTAATTATTTTACTAAAATTAAATCTAGACTAGTAAAGAATTCATTGGATTTGTTCGATTTTGTACATTCTTTTTTCATCAACTAAGAAAATAACGTAAAAATGTGAACATATCTATAAATTGTATATTTCTGTGAATTTCTCATTTTTAGCAACTAACATAAGACATAACTTAGTATATTATTCTGAACATCATTCGTCATAACGTCATGGTTATATTTTCATATTTCTGTAAGTTATTGTATTAATTATCTCATAAGATCAATTATTATTATTAAATTTAAACTTCATAGTTCTTAAAATCCTACTTTTTTTCTACTTTTCTCTGTTGAAATGAAGTCCTAGCTAAATGAAATGTTTAATCCCGCGGAATTGCGGGATCCAGCGGGATCAATGAATCTCAATCCAGAAATCCCGCAGGACGTAATATAGTGCAGGATTGCATTCCCTAATAGTGAGTGAAGGAAAAAACTTAACTTGCTTTTTTATTTCATGAACGTGTTTTTAGTGCTTTCCAATAAGGGTGAAAAGTCATACAATCACTCCAAATAACTGGTGTTTAAACATAAAATAATAAAAAATTTTGTAAAATAACATGATTAAAGTTTACTTCAACGGCCAGACAGCAGAGTTGGGCAAAATACATGAAAAATGTACTTTCGATACAAAATACATTTATTCATACACATAAAAATCCAAAATACAAAATACATTTATTCATACACCTGAAAATACAAAATACAAAATACTTTAAAATTGTGAAAATACAAAATACTTCTAAAATTTTAATAAAGAATGAATAAAATTTTATGAACAAATGTAATCGTTACCATTTCTATATATATTAAATCTAGAAATGGTAACGATTAGATAATAGATTGATATAGCATGTATATGTGTGTGTGTGTATATATATATATATATATATATATATATATATGCATATAAATAAATGATTTTTTGAATGAATAAATTGCATCCTAAAAGTCATGAAAGCAAAACTGCTTTGGACAAATATTTATTGATCGTTATTTTTTAGTGATAACGAAGGAAATTAAAATTAAAAAATTTAATAGTAACCATTTCTATAGCATATATATTATATATAGAGATAATAACTCGACTCTTCGAGCCTCTGCAGGGGGAGACCCCTGAACTTCCAAATTCTTTAGTTTCCTTCTTGCCATATTAAAACGACATTAATTGACTATGTCATTTTATCTCTCACCCCTTTTTCTTTAGACTTTTTTTTCAGCCGACATTTTATCCTTATATTATTATTATTATTATTATTTATAGTTTTACTGCATGTAACCATAAAAGTAAAATTTCATCTTGTCACTCGTCACGATACGACCCCTCCGCCCGTTATGTCTCCGAATACATAGCGTATTTTTAAATCGCGACTTTTTGCATTTTTGGACAACAATGCATTTTCTAAAAACAGTGTTCGAGTTATCAAATATTTATGTGTTTTCAAAATTAATAAGTTATAAGGAATTTACAGATGAAATTTCTCAACTTTTCTTAGCATAAGAATTTAAAAGCATAAGAATTTTAAAAATGCTCAAAATAATTATTTGTTGATTTTAAAATTAAGAGATTTATAAAAAATTAATGACAGTTAAAATAATATCTAAAAATTATTTCAGCTCCAATAGTAAGGCACCATATACTACATTTTTTTTCTTAACTTCAAAGCGAACATGCATAAGTAAAAGTCAACACAGAGAAATATAAATTTAGGTTCAGTTAAGACGTATATTCTAAAAACGCTTGCAAAATGCAAAAAAAAAGGATATTCTCAGTAATTGTAAAAAAAATTTCTTCTGAATTATTTTTAAATGCTCTGAATTATTTGAGAAATAATGCATCCGAGTTTGCGAAGTTTTTAGGGGAATAACTGAGGGAGACAAATTAAGAAATTTTTTCAACTAATAAATGGTTTTAATTTATAATAATACTTTTCATTTTTATTGAAACTTTAGCCTCTTTCTTTAAATGCTAAGTAATTATTGCAATGACTTTACTGAACTTAACTAAAAGGCAATAAAACTTTATGAATCTATAAAAGATTTTGTAACACATAACTTTGCATAAAATAAATAATATTGGCAGTAAAATAATTGTAGCTTAATAATTTAAAAATTTAAAATTTGATTGTCAACCTTACACATTTCATAAAGTGTGTGTGCATGTTCAATCCGTTATTCCAAAATTTCTTCATTTATAGTAATTCGCGGTGTTTCGGGTGGCATTATCCAGAGTACGTCGATATTTTGGTAATAATCTAAAGTTTAAGACTGCATGGTGTGAGACAAGGGCATAGCCACGGGGGATATCAGAGTATATCCCCCCCCCTCCCCGAAATTTTTGGATTAGTGATCACAAGATTTATGCCGTGCAGAAATTCCGTCTATTTATACACATATAAGTTCATATTTCTCCACCCTCCCAAAAACTTTTCCTGCCTACGCGCCTGGTGTGAACTCCGCTCAAACACCAAAGCGCCAGAGATAAAGATGTACCGTATGATTTAGTTTTATAAATCACAGATAATTTATTTCAATCTGTAGTATAGAAGGTCCAAAGATCATCCAAAATTGTTGTCATGTAATTTCAAAATTGTTGTAATGCTTACAGCAATTATACAGTCCGTATTATATGTAGAAGTTGTATTCTATTAATTCAAAATATTTTAAACAAAATAAATTATTAATATAGTTACAAATGGCATTGTTCTGGTATTTTCTTGAACTTTATATATTACTTTAATTTATTATACACTAGGCTACATCTGTTTAAATAAAATGTGTGCTACCTAGTTTAATTAAAAAGAAATTTATAAACAATTAAACTAAGGTCTCTACATTTGTCAACGAATGCATATTATTTCCGTTTCAGCAAAAATAAAAGCAGTCAAAATGCTTTAACTACATTTGATTTATATAGTTAAGAAAATAAGAGGAGCAACAAAAATTCGCTAAAATTACTTCATTTTTATAAGTACAACATTAAAAGTGAAAAAAATTAAACAATTAAGTAAAGTTTCATTTATTTCATCCAAGCTAATAAAATAAAATCCTTCAGTTAAGCATAAATTTAGGGTTCCAGCTCTTAAAGCAAATTCAAACCCATAATTATTACTTTTAATGCAGACATCAACGGTCAGGTTTAAATTTTTGAGAACTCGATCCATCCTTGATTCAAAATGTATGATGAGAAAAATTGAGTAAATGATGAACAATTAAATTAGAAAAAGGAATTTGAGGGTTCCAACCAGACAATATATATATATATAGGATCGTATACTAACCCTATGAGTTGACGAATTACTGTTATGCGTTTCTAATTAAAAGCAGGACATTACTCAATGATGAGTCGAAGTTACACACACACACATTTAATATTTAATATATCTTCTATTTACAAAGTTATACTAGAATTCTTTTACACCACTTAGGTACGTTAACAAAATATCATCCACACAGGATTCGCTTCTTTAAAAGAAAGAAAGAATAAAACAAGCCACCCAGGCATGCACGAAAAAAGGTTCCATTCCATCTCCGTTCAATATCTCCGAACGTCTCTCTCCACTTCGCTCTAACCCACGGCTCGCTTCTCCCGAATTCGCCAGCCACGAAAAACAAAAACACCACGTGACCTTCCACGTCAGGGGGGGTCTCAGAGGAAGGGGTGAATGATCTCTCAGCCCTTTCAGCTGCTGCGCTCTTATTGAAACTTCGGGTTCTACATATATATATATATATATATATCTACATCTCTCTCACTCTCTCTGTCTCTTTATATATATATATATATATATATATATATATATATATATATATATATATTCCTCACTTGACAAAAAAAAAAAAAAAAAAAAAAAATTGAAAAGTTTGTACATTAACATTTATGACTTAATTCAGTTAAACATTTGAACAAAAATACTCAGCTTAATCAATTTCATAATAAAAATGAAGTTTTACCTTTAAGTGAGTTTTAAAATTTGTCGTCGTTTTAAATGTTCCACTTATGATAGAACATTTTGGCAGGCAAAGCTGGCATTGGGCCTTAAATTTCTCATTTGCTTCTATACATAAAATTTTTAAAAATTTGCCGCTTAGAATTGCACATCGACTCTCCAATTCCTCTGGACTGAAATCTTCATCCATCTCGTGGAACAAGTTCACTGATACTGACTCTACTATTTTTCTGTAACTTGGTAAAGCATTTGAAATTGTTTATCAATTCTTTTACAGAAATCCAATGAATATTACTCAAACTATTTTCTTTCTTTTTCAGCTTCATTCACATCTATGAATCAGTTATCAGCAATAGAGAAAACCATCTAGACAAAACATCATTAAATCAATCTAAATAGGCCTGTGAGATTACCCCCCTTCTTCCTGTTTAATATAGCCTAAACATTGCAAAAACTCATAACACCTCTTTAGTTACCATATATAACACTAAAACAGAGCAGATGCAAGACATATGTCATGAACTGAAAAAAATGAATACCAGCTGCTCTGTTATTTTTGTTGGATTTCGCCAAACCAAGCTACTTTTGATGTTACATTACTCGTAATTTAACTTCAGAATAAGAAATGTATTTTCAGTGTTTTGAAAATACAAAATAAATTGAAAATGTATTTTAAAATACATTTTCAAAATAAATTACTTTTTCTTGCGAAAATACAAAATACAAAATACAAATGTATTTTGAAAATAGTATTTCAAATGCATGTATTTGAAATACTGCCCAACTGTGCCAGACAGCTGTTTCGAGGAAAAACTTTTTGTCGTTCCTTCCTGACAATCCCCTGAAGATAGGAATGGGGAAGTGAAAAAAAAAATCTTTCGTTTGTATCGTTTATAGTTTTTCTACAGAAGCATTCAATAGAATACAAACAGAATACAATCTATCCGTATCAGTCGAGAAACATTTTAATCAATTTCAAGCTCAATTTAGTAGGTTTGTTAACGATTATACTTGCTTAATCTTTATTCAACGAATCTAAATAAGCTTTAAAGCTCTTTTACAGAGTCTTGCAACATTAAATTAGTAGTGGCATACAGTTGCTTTAAAGCTATTACCAAAATCTCGCGAAGTTTGACGATGATACATCGCCAAATTTGGAGTAAGACTATTGTGCTAGAAAGGGCTTTATAATGTATGCATTTAGCGTGATTTATTTGTAAAATAAAGTGGCTCACCAGTGGTACAATAACGTTACAGTGTGGAAAGTAATACAGATAAATGGAAACTTAAAGCTTATTTTCTTTCATTGCATAGTACATTTAAACTCTGAAGTTGAAAAATATTTATTAAAATAAGAATATTTTAGATTGTAGAAAATGTTAATGTACAGTTAAATTAAAACGTGGATTCAATTAGCGTAATTTTACCAGAAACCCAGTTTTCTTTCTTTTGATATAAAGCAGAAATTATATTTGTTTCATTGATGCATTTATGGAGTAAAAAATCTGCCCTATGATGTCACTAATATGAAAAGACTAATTTTACATTTTTTACCTCTTTGTTCGTACTAATTTTTCTTTTCTTGTTCAATGGCAAAATTTCTATTATTAAGTGGTCATAATTATTACTTTTTAAATCTGAGTCATATAACAAAACTTTAATGTTTAACGAAATACTTAATTCATAACAAGTAAGGCGTTAGAACCAGTAGTGGCGCTAGACTTTCCCCAACGGGGGTTCACCACTCCCCGACGAGGGGGCACAAATATACCACATATGCTAAGTGGCGTATCCAAGAGGGGGCTTTGAACTCCCTCTTGGATGACATTTTTGTCACCAAGTACGGAAATTTGCAACTATTTGCACCACTTGAAAATATTTTACTTTAGAAAGTGATTTGTTCACAATAAATCATTTTCTAAACTAAAATATCCAGGATCCAGAAACGCTTAAAGGAGATGGAGGACAATATAATGTTTTGTATTGTGAAATATTTCCAGGAATCGGATCGACATACATAATCGGACACCCAGGCCCCGGATGCATATTACCAATCTTTACATTCATTCGAAACCAGAAGTTGTTGCTTCGGAGCCGCGTTGACCTTCGTTTTCCTTCCGCCCGGAATCGAGATCCCTGATTGGTTAGCTCACTGACGTCAGGCCTGCCCACCGAATTTGAAAAATGGCAAGTCTGTACGGCAAATGATGAATTAAAATGATTACGGCAAATGATGAATTATGAATTAAAATCATTAATTATCATGAGATTAAAACCAGCGAATTAAACATATAGGCAGCTTGAAGTAGTTTTAGATGATACGCAATAAAAAAGAATATACAATTTAGATTACGAATCTTATTTTAAACCATATTTTCCACTGGTGCTACCATCTGTTATTATATAAGTAGAATTATATGATACGTTAATAAAAAAAAAATCCCTAGACTGCTTTCAATGTGTGTCTATAATTATAAGCTTTAATTTAATGAAATTTATTATAATCTGAAATGATTCGTATAATACAATTATTCAAGATTTATTTAGTACAATTTTTTTTTCCATAAAAGTAAAAGAAAATATTTTTTGAAAAATTATGAATATCATTTCTTGAATAATGGTATGTACTCTAAATATTAATAAATGACTTAAGTTAGAACTCGATGCATGAGATTTAATCAATTAATTAAAAAAAAGAATTTAAATAATTCATTGCATTTTTGTTTGCAGTTATTTAGTTGTAGTGTGGATATTTTAAAAATTTTACAATTTAAAAAACATTTAACCACTGTGTGTGTATTATGGGGTTAGGGGTAGTCAGAATTTTCAAAATATTGATTTTTTTTTTTTTTTTTTTTTTTTTTTTTTTTTTTTGCATTTTCTTAAAGTATAGTATCTTAAAAATATTCTCTGAAAGTTTGAAGTGAATCCGACAAATATCTTTCGAGTTATTTAGCGAAGAATAAAAGGCTCTCGAGCGGTCTAATATTTCCGAGAACAATTAGCTAGCGGCATAATTCTCCCTTACCTCCTGAAGTTTTAAAAGCAATCAAGCCTATTTATGAAGATCTTAGTAATGAAAATTTACTTTCAAGATGTGTAGGTGGATTTAATCAAAATAATAATGAGAGCTTCAACCAACTAGTGTGGAATATATGCCCAAAAACTATCAATACTAGTTTTACCATTGTTCAAATTGCTGCATACGTAGCTATGAGTATATTTAATGAAGGGACAAAGTCATTATTAGTAATAATGAACACACTGGGACTTAGTTGTGGGCCTAATTCGCATCGGTATACTGAAAAAACCGATAGTGCACGTGTAAAAGTAGCTGATCAGCGCGCTAATGACAACACTCTCTAAGGTAGAATGCGACGTAGACAACAACAAATTGATGTTTTAGAAAGTTCTACAACGGCTGAAGAACTCTTATATGGTCCAGGAATAGATGACTCAGTGTAAGTATTGAAATTATTCGTATTACTGTACATCAATCGACTGTAAAACTTTAAATGCGTTTTTCTCAAAACTATGTTTTTTGAACTGGTTACCACTGTAACTCAAAAACCGCTCGATAGATTTGAATGAAACTTACACAGCTTTTAGAAAACATAAAAAGCTAGTGCCTGATCGAAGGATTTTTTTTTTATTTTTAAACTTCGATTTTTTATAAACAATTAATTGTTGGTTTTTTCCCGAAAATCTACAAAAAAATTTCCAGAGACCGCCATTTTGTTAATTTTGAAAAAAACAAAAAAAGCTTCGATCAGGCACAAGATTATCTATCCATAAAAATAATCTTTTTTGTTTCATTGATTTTAGATGAATCTCCAAGGAGCTGTAATGGTCACCGCAAGGACCCATTATTAAAACCTGTACAACTTAGACCGCCATAACTTGTAAAATAATTATTATTTTTTTTTAAATTTAAGTGAAGTAATGTTAAAGTATGATGAAATGATACTATGTTTTTACTTATGTGAAATAAACTTAATTACTAGTAAAAAAAAATTAATAAAAAATGGCATTTTTTCACGCCTCTGACTACCCCTAACCCCTTAAGTATAATGTTGGATTTCAAGTATGTTTCACTGATTGAATTACTTTAATTTACATTACGACTTTTTAAAAATTTACATTCAGGTTTTTTGTTTGTAATTTTTATTTAATGAGGTTTTTAACATAATTTCATACATTCCAAGATGTTTTTGTTTTTTCTTGAATGCATGCATTTTAATTCTTTATTTTTGAATCATGGATTACGATTTTATTAAAAACCATTTTAACTTTAATGATTTTTTTTCACTTATTGCTGAAGGTGTTGGATAACACTTTAAAAGCACTTTAAGCCTCATTTGCTAAAAGCTGACACAACTTTTTTATATAAATTAGATTTGTCTCCTTGTATCTCTTTTTCAGTGTTGATTAGGAATTACTCCTGATATTTTTCTAATTTTAATACGGATAAATGCATATTAGAAAACAGTATACATACAGCAAAATGCCTCTGAGACCATTATTTTTTGTTTTAAAGCATTTTCTACCATAGACAGTTTTAAATTTAGTTTGTAAATAACAGTTATAGAGAAAGAACTCTCCAAATTGTTTTCCTCTCTTACTGACTTTATTTAAAAATTTTACTGTATGATATGAGGCATTTTACTGTATGTATATATATATATATATATAATTTATGTACTATAGAATTAATATATCCGTTAAAATTATAGAAATACGGATAAATACACATTAGAAAAATGCTAGGAATCATCCCTAATGAACACTGAAAAAAAGATACAAGGGGATAAATCTAATTTGTAAAAAAAAAAAAAAAAAAAAAAAAAAGTTGTGTCATTATTTAGACAGACAATGAAGCTTAAAGTGCTTTTAAAGTGTTATCCAACACCTTCAGCAATAAGTGAAAAAAAAAGCATTAAAGTTAAAATGGTTTTTAATAAAATCGTAATCTATGATTCAAAAATAAAGAATTAAAATGCATGCATTCAAGAAAAAACGAAAATATCTTGGAAAGTATGAAATTATGTTAAAAACCTCATTAAATAAAAAATACAAACAAAAAACCTGAATGTAAATTTTTAAAAAGTCGTAATGTAAATTAAAGTAATACAATCAGTGAAACATACTTGAAATCCAACATTATACTTAATACACACACAGTGGTTAAATGTTTTGTTTTTTAAATTGTAAAATTTTTAAAATATCCACACCACAACTAAATAACTGCAAACAAAACATGCAATGAATTATTTAAATTTCTTTTTTTATTAACTAATTAAATCTCATGCATCGAGTTCCAACTTAAGTCATTTATTAATATTTAGAGTACATACCATTATTCAAGAAATGATATTCATAATTTTTCAAAAAATATTTCCTTTTACTTTTATGGAAAAAAAAAATTCTAAATAAAACTTGAATAATTGTATTATACGAATCATTTAATTAAATTAATGCTTATAATTATAGACACATACTGAAAACAGCCTAGGGATTTTTTTTTTATTATTTATTAACGTATCATATAATTCTACATATATAATAACAGATGGCAGCACCAGTGAAAAATATGGTTTAAAATAAGATTCGTAATCTAAATTGTATATTCTTTTTTATTGCGTATCATCTAAAACTACTTCAAGCTGCCTATACGTTTATTTCGCTGGTTTTCATCTCATGATAATTAATGATTTTAATTCATAATTCATCATTTGCCGTAATCATTTTAATTCATCATTTGCTGTACAGACTTGCCAGTTTTCAAATTCGGAGCGCAGGCATGACGTCAGTGAGCTAACCAATCAGGGATCTCGATTCCGGGCGGAAGGAAAACGAAGGTCAACGCGGCTCCGAAGCAACCACTTCTGGTTCCGAATGAATGTAAAGATTGGTAATATGCGCCCTGGATATTTTCAAAAACCACTGCACAATCTTTCCTCGTAGATTATTATTTAAACTGACCCTAGTTAACGTATCTAAAAATCCTTTTACATTACACAAATATTTCCCCAAGGCCTCAGCAATCAAAAAATTTCGGTGTGTGGAGGGGATCTGTAGTGCTAAAATTAAATTAACTGATCTCTAGAATTAACGCAAATAAACTGATAATGCATTTACTGAAATTTTGGAGGGGGGGGTGTCAAACCCACATGATCCTCTCCCCTGTTAACGGCCTTGCACGTTTCTGTAAAATCTCGAAAGCTACTTTTAAGAGTTCTTCAGGTTAACGCTTAAAATATTTCATATGAATGAAATTCTTTGAGAAAAGTTCAGCGAAGAAAGTTCTACGCAATTTTTTTTTTCCACAGAAAAAATATCAGAAACAAAAGTTTTTTGTGCAAGAATATTGCTGTAAATTCACTGAAATTTTTTTTATAAATTAAGCATGACTAAATTTGCACGCTTTTACACATATTGCAGTTATTTTTATAAAATTAAGAGATATTTGTAAATTTAATTACAGTTTAACTTCGATATCTCGAGCATCGAAATTCTTGATATCTCAATAAATGTGTCTTCCCTTACAAATTGAAGCCCGCCCCACCAGCGGCATATGGGAGACGGAAAGTGCCTGGTTCGAAACTAGGTCCGTCCGCCGACCTAACCGTTCGGAGTTTTCCGAAACTTTGCATAAATACGGGTTAGGACCTCTTAGAAAGTCCCCCACGGAGGGCAAACCCACTCTCGGCCTAGATCCCTAGCGTAGATAATTGGCCGTAATCTACATTTCCATTTACAAACTGATTCCCTTTAATTTCAACTCGTTATCTCAAAAAGTCTAGTGTTTCTGGCCAACATGTTTTGCTCTAAAAATATTAATCGAATTGTTTATTTATGCAATATTAATATTTTAAATCACAATAAAGTGAGAAAAATGCAATTGAAAAGTTTATAGGTAGAACCACTTTACAACTACTACAACAAAAATTTTCCTTTGAGAAAAACGATTTTGAAGGGGCGCAGTAAAGTGGAATACCGAAACTTTATCGCTTGTTTCTAATGCTTTAAAATGATTCTACTTCCAAAGAATTCAGGAGGTGATAGTTCTTATTGAAAGCTAAAAGATGGCACCGTATCTCAATTTCGAAAAGAATTGTTGTGAAGTGTACCCCTGGAAGCTTCAGTTAATAATAATAATAATAATAATAAATTATAAAAAATCTCCGAAAGAGAACGTAAATAGATGCGCTATTAAACTTTTTTATAAAGTGAAGTACTCATGAAGAAAATTAACCACTTTCTTTTAAAATCTAAAATAAAAAATATCGTCAGAAAAATATAATCGGTCAGCTTATAATTTGCCAAGACACACAAAAAAATAATTATTTTTAGCGAAACTAACCTTGATAAAAATTCACTTTTTTGTAATACTCCAAGATAGTTTTGAACGAGGTTTCCACAAACGTGATGAATAATTTTATAAAGCAAGCTCATTTACTAATAATTCATAGTGAAAGTGTCACTTTTAAAATTTCAACATTAACAAAAAAGAGTTTAATTAATAAGGCGAATAATAAACATAATATTAATCTGTTTAAAAGTTGAAGAGTTGAATTCTGATCCATATAATTCTGTAACTCAAAAATCAGTTTAGAACACATACTATTAGTTTATTTTAATAGTTTATATTAATGCTCGTGCCATCCATGGACTCAATAGCGATTTGTATAAAGATTCAAAATAAGGGAAGTTGCGGTGGCTTACGATAAGCCACTGTATATAACATACAAATCTACATGCAAATATAAAACTTTTATTGTATTTATTTTATTTACTTATTTTACAGGATAAAAATGAAATTTTCGGAAAGACGATATAGACTCTGTATACCATAATTTTTATTTACTTTGCAATAAAATAACTGAATTGAAATTCACAAAAGTTAGTTATTTTTTACCCAACGCTATAAAAATTAAATTGTCAGTCAAGATTAATCAGTTTCCTTTAACTTATATTCCATTTTTAGATCTATCCACAGCCATCTTCATACTAGACTGGAGAGGGCTTTGGTCTATCAGAGGGGCTGGTTATTATTATTATTTAATTTAATTTTTTTTATCCCAAACAAAATGTAATATATTCTAATTCCCTTGCAGATGTTAATCTTCTTGGTGTGCATAGCTATGAACTCTTAGCTAAAGAGGGCCGGTTAATCCAGTTAGATTTCTCTATATAGTTTGAATTCTCACTCGTTGTATTTGTATAAGTATGTTACTAAATAAACAAACTATGTATTTGACTAATTCTTAAATTACAAAAATAAAATAAAATAAAATATAAAAAAATCTTACTGCTAAATTTTTATAAAATTAAAGATTAAATCGTGCATATTGTGTTCGATTGAATCTATTTATAAATAATAAGCATATTTAGAATTTATTTAAATTTGCCATCTAAGAAACAGAAAAGTGTTTTTTTTTTTTTAATTCGGAAGAAGTTAAAAGTTAAATTGTCTAATTAACCACTTAGTTATAAAAATATCTTTTTACTTTCTCAACAGTTATAAGAGTTCAAGTAAGGATTACTGTGATAAAATAATTTTAAAGGCATAGAATACTTATTTTATAAATTGCATAACAGACTAACTTATAAATAAATAAAATACGATCAGTTTAAAATATTTCTAATTAAAATGAAAATTTTTAGTTAAAGCGTTTAAATATTCATAGGTTTATACATATTTTGAATGCCAGAGATGATGAACTGTAAAATAATTTTATAAATATTTTGTCATGTCAAATTATTACACAAGTAAATATACATTTTAAAAAAATTCCGTAGTAAACAAAATCTGAAATTTCTTATCGCCCGAGTCGTAAATCTCTTTCAAAAATATCACTTAAGACTTATAAATTTTGTAGCTCTATGAATAAAAGTAATACAATGGGAAATTTTATTTTACATTTATGACACAAAAGCTTTTGACTCGTGAATTAAAATACCGTTAATTTACATTCAATTACATTAAATATGTGTTTAATTTAAATTTGCATTAATGCAATTTGAAAGTTTATAAAGACATACCTTTCGTCCTCACTCCAATTACTAAATCATATTTGATAAATATACCAAAAAAATCGAAACTGCAACGAAAGAATATATCTTAAAAATGTATATCCTGTCCTGTTATTTAGCGGGAATGACATATAATGGGGTGAACAACATGTTACTTATCAATGGTTTAAAAGCAAGAGCACATTTAAAAGTACTCATAGTGTTTAAAAGGCCAATTAGGAGAAAATTTAGATAAATTCATAGAGTACTCAGACAGTTAATATAATTTAAAATGCAATAATGTTGTACAACATTTCATAGAATCAGAATGTGAGGTCAAAAAGTCCGACTTCTACTCCAGCTTCAACTCATAAAGTTATGACTTTGGGTCCGCAGCCATGATTAAAAGTGCACTCCAAACCATTACGAGCATCCATGTCTAAGGACATATGTATCATTAAAATGCTGTTAATAAATAAACTTTAAAGTAGTATTTTAAAATTTCTGAGACACAACAAGTGGCTCAGTTTTTGAAATATGTGCCTTATTTTAAAATTATTTTTATTTTTAAATAACGCAGAATGTGGTCATTCAAAATTTGTGCTCAAAATAGTTTCAATTCGTTTTTATAAGGGGGGTGAGGGGCAAGGGTGGTTTTAGGGCGAGGGCACAGGGGCGCGAATTCCCCGAGAGGAAAATATTTACACTAGTAAAAATACGCTTCAAATAAAATTGCATGTTCATGCAATTCTGAATTGGTATTCGAGCTTTGCACACTTCCTGAAAAATATTTCTGGATCCGTCCTTGGGCATAGTATATTCGTACAAATACATAAATAAAAGCAAGTGCTTAGACTATATAATTCAATGCTTTAGAGAAATAAACTGACCATATTTTTAATAATAACATATATTAATTAAAGCTTTTAAACACATTTAAAATATATGTATGAATGTAATTTACATATAACTTACTTGAACAGGCGCCAGTCGATTTTGTTTATGAAGATCTGAATGCTTAGTTATCCTATGTTTTTTTTTTTGAACATAATCATTATCAAAAATATCACGACATAAAGCACACTGTACTTTATATCTTGTGCTTTTGGCACCACCGATGTTCTTTTTAGGAAACATAAAGCCAAAAGTGAAATTAAACTTTTATAAACTTCACAATGATATGCTATGCTGCCGTAACAAGAAAAAAAAATGCCCACTATTATAAACTCTGTCTAACTCACTGGCACAATGCACAATAACAAGTGTTGGAAAAGTAATGTACTAAGGGTTTGCGAAGAAAAAATAAAAATACACGGGATATTTCAACGAACCATTTCTTTCTCATCATTCTGTCATTGAGCACCAATAAAAATACAAAAACCGCATTTCTGGAAAAAAGAATATCCCCCATTTGTTTGTGTAAGCAAATCCATACTTCCCTTCCCTCGAAATTTTTTATCTACCCAACTGGTCTAATTAACGGTCACTGTCTCTCCCATATTGTACTTTTCTATGGTGTCAGCGACAAAATGCACAATCGCTTAAGCAATTAAAAGAGCCTCGAATAGAAAGTGGTCGCACATGTAGTCTCATAAATTTGTCGTTTAAAGAATAGACTGGCACTTTTGTTACCTTAAGATTGATGTCTTGCTGCAAATATAGTAAAATGCCTCCTGAGAGTGGGATCACAGATTTCAAATATACAGTATTCGAATTTGAAGTCTCCCCCGCCGTTCATCAACATCAACACATCACAGTATTGGGAGTTGCAGGAAGTGGCTGTTTTTTGACATGAAAAGGATCGCAGAGATAAGAGATGAATGAAAACGGAAAGTAGTTTTAGCCATTATTCAGAAGTTCTGAGGAATATACCCCCCCCAATGAGCTATCTCCCAGTAATGTAAACATTTCTGCTTCAATCTCTAATACTCATTTGCCTTTCATGTGTATTTAAAAAGTACAAAATTAATTTTTTTAAATCGCAAAATCAAAATTAAAACTCAGCTAAAATATAGATTTCTTCTTATGAAAATTCCCCGACGAATTAATCAAATAGCCCCGATGGAGGGTCACAAGTTCCCCGACGGGGGGGCACGTGCCCCCCGGACCCCCCATTGGAGCCACCCCTGGTTAGAACCCCTTAAATGTCCTCTGATTAAGGCAACCCCCCGTGTAAGCTTGCCATAATACACAACACACACAGCAAATGCACTGTTATGTTGCATAGTGTGATAACGATATTGATTAGTGTTTTTTTTATTCTAAATGAAACATTTCTAATCATCTCTAAGAGGTTATTTTTTGCATGACATAATAGATACAAAATACCTACATTTGCTATTAATGGAAAGAACGTTTATTTTATTTTTAAACAATATTATTTTAAAGAATCCGAATGAAACGAATTATATTTTAATGAACTCGGTAAAGTTCTTCATTAAAGAAAATTCTCCTATGATTAGTAGCATTTTATGTCATTCTTATGGTTATGAAATTTTTCTTTAAAAGACACAAACTTAAAGTTTTAAGAAAACAAATGTGAGGAAAAATCTTGAATGATAAAGGTATGTCAGAAATGTATGTGTAACTACTTTATTCACGATATTCACGTAATATTGTAAGATGGAATTAAATACAAAACTTTTGCTGCTTTATCAGAGTTGTAGTCTCTTTTACTGGTACCTTAGAAATAGTGAAAATAAAAAAAAAAATAAAAAAGGATAAATCAGTACAAGTAAGAAATAGTAGTAGTTCTTTTTGGAGGCAGGGTATTTCATTTTTAAAGTCGTAAACTAGCTGGTCGACTGCCAGTCCTCCATGAAACTATGAAACAATTATGAAACAACTATGAAACTATGAAACAGCTATTAAAAAACCAATGGAAAAAGGAGATGAATGGAGATGAAAAAGGACACAGCCGGCTGAGTGGTGCCGCACAGCAGGCTGCGTGAGAAATGTTCTTGAGCTCTGTGGTACGCACTGGGCGATTTGATCGACCGCCATCTTGCTGGTAGTTAAATCCTGCAATGGCAAAGGCTGCACTTTTTCAACATTTCGAAATGGTTGCGGTTCAAAGGGTCAAGTGATTTATAACTGATCGAGTTTTGCTGTAATTTTTTAACCGATTTAAAAGGAAGTAAAGGTTATCAGTTCGTCATGGTGTTTTGTAATTCTGTGTCCATGAATAATATTTTGTCACGTAAACCGATAATGAGGATTATTTTTCTGTTTTTAAGGGAACACCATGGGGGTGATCTCATATTGATTTGGTCAATTTCTCATGATAGTATCAATGGCAAAATAACGGAACTCTTCAATTCTTATGTGTATATAAACGATACTTGATAAATATTTTAAGATATCACTATATTTGAGTTTCCACGATGCTTTTATGATGCAGTAACAATTTGAAGCCGGTTTGTTTTTGTTTAAAAAAAATCACCCTTGTTATAAAGTAGTAAGCCTATTATTAGTACAAGTTAATAACTGAAATTTTTTCAAACGTACACATATACTTTTAATGCACTTTATTTATTCATTTGTTCTGCAACAATTTAATAAACTAATGATATCTGAAATTTCGTAAAATGCGCTTTTAAACACATCTCGCACTTTCAGCTAATTGTCAGCACAGTTTTTTTTTTTTTTTTTGCTTACAGATAATTTCAGTTTCGACTTCTGGCATAAACTCAACCTAATGACCACGCACGGATATTAATGCATTGGTATTTTTTTATATCCTTATATAAGAGTTACAAATGCTTTTATTATAGTGCATAGTATAATACTATTTAGGATAAATAATATAAAATATTCAATGACCTATTTGAGCAGATTAACATTTTTGAAATGTTCGTTAAATAATCCCTGCCCATAATCTTCATAGGATATTTTAAATTAATACTTAATAGGTAAGCTCCATATAAAATTAAATTTGATACAAGATGTTTAAAAAAGAAGGTATGGCTTAAAGATAAAGTATTTTTATATGTAGCATAAACTTACATTTTTTAGCACAAACGTACATTAAATCTATACGATATTATTTCAAAAAGCTTCTCAAAAGAATGCAATAATGGACGGTAGAGGGAACCAAGGAAATTCAGAATCACGAGGAAATGTAGGGTTGGACTAATCTTTTTCATGTACCGGCTAATAATGATTTAGAGTCACTTGGAACGTTAAAAGTGTTTCTGTAATTCTTAATCAAGCTTTTTGAGCAATAGGATTTTTTATGGCAACATGAACAGTTTTAGTTAAGAGCTCTGAGAAAGATACATTAGTTTTTGACAAAGAATTGTCGAAAAGTTCACTATTACTTCAGCACATTTTCCGAAATGATTATTAACTTGTATATGAAAACGACGTTTCCGACCTCACAATGCAGTGTGATTCTGAAGAATCTCTTTTCCCTCTACCACCCCTTACATTTTCCCCCCAACAGTTTCAAATCACTTTGTATACAATCATCATCACACCTGTACACATTATTTGCATAAAAGTTTACGATTACGAAAAATAAATAGAAAAAAAAACTGTCCGCCTCCTTACTACATTTATATAACATTGCATTTGTTGCGATCTGTCAAAAAACTATGTTTTCAAGAAAATCCTCCTGAAATCCGTTCCTACTTTTTAAAAATAAGAGTATACCCGATTTCTTTGTTGGAGCTGCATGCGGAAACTTGAAGCGCTTTCTTTCATTTGTTTTGACATATGTGAAACATTTCTTTATTTTTCAGATATGTTCCTGAGGAGAATACAACACTGGTATAACTGCAGCAGTCACATATGTAACTTTTTTTTTTTTTTTTTTTTTTTTGCCCCTCTTCTCTAGTCAATGAAATCATGCTGATACCGCATATTTCACATTTCACCTATTTCAAGCAATATGCAAATCCAGTGAGCTGGGTGTGCGTAGGGGTGGGGGTGGGGGAGAAATGTTTTTGCAAAACGCCTCTCGTGAACATTGGATGGATCATATTATGTTTGTGGATGGGAAAAGTTTCGGAATAGATATTTTATGAAATCTCGTGCTTTTATTTACTGGAGTAGAGGATAAGGCATATTTCTTTGCACTGCGTTTGACATTTTGATTCGAGGTGATTTAGAATTCTTGAGAACCGTAGCTCAGCGTACATCTGTTAGCGATACGAATCGATTAGTTTTAATGCCACAACTTTTTCTTTTGTTCTTATCAGTTTTCATTCACATCTATCACAGCCGTGATTTGAAAGCGTCAAGTTGAACTGTATAATTTAGTGTACGGTAGTGTGGTTCTTGAACAAAAAAAGTTCTGTTTACGATTATAGTGAGTAGGGAATGCAATCCCGATCCCGCGGGAACAGGATCCTGCGGGATCCCGCACAAATGTTTGCGGGACTAGTCTGACACTGAGAAAAAATTGACACTGAGAAAAAAATAATTTTTTATTACAATTTTACGATGCTTTTCGAGTCAATAGACCGAAAATTTTTGAGTATTTATGTCTCTTATCTACCAATAAATGAATCCATAATTACAAATTTAAATTCAAAGTTTTATTTTTTTAAATTATCTTCCAATGGAAGTCTGGATCGAACATCTAAATCTAAGCATTGTAATCTAAATTTTTCGCAAAATTCCTATTCTCCAAATGAACTGAAATATTTCATACAATTTTATCTCTTAGCGAAAAGTCACGAATTAATTATAACCAGTTTTCATTTTAGTTTTAAATTTTTTTTATATAATCCACATTTTAATTATTTTACTAAGATTAAATCCAGACTAGGAAAGGATTCATTGGATTTGTTCGATTTTGTACATTCTTTTTTCATCAACTAAGAAAATAGCGTAAAAATGTGAACATATCTATAAATTGTATATTTCTGTGAATTTCTCATTTTGAGCAACTAACATAAGACATAACTTAGTATATTATTCTGAACATCATGGTTATAGTTTCATATTACTGTAAGTTATTGTATTAATTATCTCATAAGGTCAATTATTATTATTAAATTTAAACTTCATAGTTCTTAAAATCATACTTTTTTCTACTTTTCTCTGTTGAAATGAAGTCCTAGCTAAATGAAATGTTTAATCCCGTGGAATTGCGGGATCAATGAATCTCAATCCCGAAATCCCGCAGGACGTAAAACAGTGTGGGATTGCATTCCCTATTCTAAATTACGACGGTATTACTCGCCTGAAAAGTTGAAATTGTCACATGAATAACCTTGAAAAGTGTATAGTTCATTGTATATAATTTTATAGTATTGTTTCTTATTTTCTTAAAAATGAATGTTTTTATGTAAAGTATAATAATATGACTCTGCATAGCTCTTCTTAAAATGGTAAGAAGCCAAAACATTTCGTTGAAAACGTAGATAGCTTGTTTTATTTTATAGAAAGCCAAGGACTATATTTTATAGCAAGCCAAAGACTGAAAGAACTTTTATATTGTTTTATAACAAGCTAAGGACAATAAGAATTTTTGTATTGAAATGTTAGTTTCATGTTCCTGTATAGTATTGTGTTGAAAAAATATTTTAGTATAGTATATTTTGGAAAAGGAAAAAAAAAAAAAAAAAAAAAAAAAAAAAGATTGCAGATAAAGTCAGTTTAAACCTTTCTCATTTTCCGGAGATGTAGGAAGCGTCTTGGAGAGGGGGGGGGATGAAATATAAAAACCCCGTTTAGCCATTTTAATTAAGTTTTCCAAATTAATATTTGTATTAGTCACTGCTATTAATCTTTTTCTCAAAACAAAGGCAGTTTGCTCGCCTCGTCGGAGCAATATGAGTCTTAAAGTCTTTTCCCTTTAAAAATCCGCCAGACATGGTTTTTCCTAGTAGACTTTGACTCCGCCTTGTCTAAATTACTATGACCAATCAAACCTATTAATGCTCCCCCCCTGCTCCTGCCCAGTTAGCCACGTGTTATTACGTATCGCAGGGAATCTTTGTCTGCAACCTTCAATGCCTTATACCAATTTAAATACAGCTGCACGCTGAACTTAACGCGCTTTTTGACTGTTTCTTGCTCTACAGTTGCTTTTTGACTGCTTTGCTAATCAAGATATTGAATCATTTTAAATAAAATATGCTTTAATTCTCAAACTGCGTCTTTAATGACGGCCTGACTGCTAGTGGAGGGTACCCACATATCATATATATATATATATATGTGTGTGTGTGTGTGTGTGTGTGTGGTGGAGATTACTCGAGAGCCGCTAGGAGGAGTTACCGCCGCCGCTTAGAACCTCAGAGACTAGAGATGAGACGGGCTCAGCCCGAGCCCGAAAGCCCGAGCCCCAGCCTGGGCCCGACTCGGGCTCGGGCTCTGTAATTGACGATTGCGTTCGGGCTCGGGCTCGTGAAAAATTTCTCCTTTGTTGAACATACTCCTTGTAACAGATTTTAAAAAGTGATTCATGGGATAATTAGACGTACTTATTTCAAAAAATAGCGGCACGGAGGACTAGAAGGTGTGTGAAGCTCCAAAATTTATTGTATCCTCTTAATGAAGTAGTTAATTTTATTTGTCTTTAGCTGAAATTTCGGGCTCGGGCTCCAGCTTTAATAATATTGCTCGGGCTCGGGCGGGCTCGGATTAAAAGTCTTCGGGCTCGGGTTTCAAAAAATGAGCCCGAACTCATCTCTATCAGAGACGTGTGTCAAGCTGGCCGGACCACACTCCGCAAAATGGAAAAAAACATAACAAAAAATTAGTGCTATATTAGTGCTAATTAGTGCTCGAACCTCGGAATTAGTGCTACTTATTTAAGCGAGTAATTCACAATTCAATGTGGAAATCTTGACGTCAAGCTGGCCGGCCACATACAGGAAAAATTATTTTTTACCAAATTTCGATACATACAGAATTAGTGCTACATTAGTGCTGGCTGAATTCCAAATTACAGAATTTTTGATTCGTATTTAAAAAAGTTATTAAATAAATGATGTGGTCTGGCTATCTTGACGTCAAGCTAGCCGGCCACATCAAGAAAAAATTATTTTTTACCAAATTTCGATACATACAGAATTAGTGCTACATTAGTGCTGGTTGAATGCCAAATTACAGAATTAGTGCTCCGTATTTAAGAAAGTTATTAAATAATCAATGTAGTCCGGCTATCTTGACGTCAAGCTGGCCGGCCACATACAGAAAAAATTATTTTTTACCAAATTTCGATACATACAGAATTAGTGCTACATTAGTGCTTGCTGAATACCAAATTACAGAATTTTTGATTCGTATTTAAGAAAGTTATTAAATAATCAATGTGGTCCGGCTATCTTGACGTCAAGCTGGAAGGCCACATAAGGAAAAAAATATTTTTTCCCGAATTTTGTTACATACAGAATTAGTGCTACATTAGTGCTGGTTGAATGCCAAATTACAGAATTAGTGCTCCTTATTTAAGAAAGTTATTAAATAATCAATGAGGTTCGGCTAGCTTGACGTCAAGCTGGCCGGCCACATAAAGAAAAAATTATTTTTTCCCGAATTTAGATACATACAGAATTAGTGCTATATTAGTGCTGGCTGAATACCAAATTACAGAATTTGTGCTCCGTATTTAAAAAAGTTATTAAATAATCAATGTGGTCCGGCTATCTTGACGTCAAGCTGGCCGGCCACATAAATAAAAAATTATTTTTTCTGGAATTTTAATACATACAAAATTAGTGCTAGTTTAGTGCTGGCTGAATACCAAATTACAGAATTTGTGCTCCGTATTTGAAAAAGCTATTAAATAATCAATGTGGTCCGGCCGTAAAAAGAAAATATTATTTTTTGTGGAAGACTTAAATTTAGGTACTCTATATCCATAAGCAGTGGCGGTTCTAGGGGGGGGGGGCACGGGGGTCATGACCCCCGTGACTGGTCTTCGAAACTGGTCTTCGACCCCCAAAATGGTCTTCGACTAAGGGGCCTAGATTAACCATCCCCCCTTAAAAAAAAGAGGGCCCAAGTCGAGCTCGGACAAGGGCCCAAAATAGGGGCCTAGATTAACCCATTTGTGCCTAGATATTTTTGCGACTTTCTTCGATTTTCGCCAATATCAGCAGTAATAGATACATTTCTGATGTCAACTTCTTGAACAAGGAATGATTTCTCTTAAAATCTTTATGTATAAAAATGAAGTGTCAACATCCTACTAGGTCATGTTAAAATATTTTGTGGAGTTGAGGTTCAATACTCGTGAATAAAGGCTAGGAAAAATAAATAACGTTTTCGACTGATAGCCATAATGCCGTCCCAAAAAAGGGACGCTAGGCATAAATGGGTTAACCATCTCCCGCCCCCCCCCAAAAAAAAGAGGGCCCAAGTCGAGCTTGGACAAGGGACAAAAATTCAGAAAGGCCTTGATCATGTGCATACATACTACATTGTGCTACTGAAAGAAAATTTATCTTTAGAAGACCATTGGTCTTACTAGTTTATTTTATAATAAAACTAAAGTATGCACACAATATTCTATATGCTCAGACGTTCATCCTTGGAAGAAAAATATGCAGCCGTTTTGTAAATATGAGCGCTAATCCATATCCATGGAGAGCAAGGGAAGGGGGAGTCACAACGAGCCTGATTAAGGTAAAGGTGGAAGGGGTAGTTGCCCCAAACCCATAATAAAAGAAAACTCAAAATCAAAAAATAGTTTATAGAACAATGTGTGAATTGTTTGTGCGTAATTTATTACTTTCGTATTCTAACCTCCCCCCTCCCCGTTTCAAAAAGCCTTCCTCGTCTTGAAAAGCAGTCTAAGGAGCACCTATGTTTGTAAATAATTAATTTATGGAATCCAAATCTACCGTAACTGCTACAAGATCATAAAAATTATAGAGAAGGAAATGGGGGGGGGGTCACGAGGGAAGGGATCATACCTAAACAGGGCCGGATTACCCATTGAGTATGCTTCTGCGTATGGGCTATGGGCTCCTAGGCGGCCTGCGTCAGAGCCTTATTATCGCTTGGGCAAATCGGGACTTTGCCCAGGGCCCCCGGCTCGAAAGGGCCCCCAATTTCAAATATTGTTCTGAAATACATTTTTTATATCAAAATTTTATGAAAAATAAAACAAATTTCAAAGATGGGGGCCCCCAAAGTCATCAATGCCCGGGGCCCCCATTGGTCATAATCAGGCTCTGGCCTGCGTTACAATTTAGAAGAATAAAATTATAATCAAACGTCATTAAAGCTATTTTAGTGTTAATATTTTTACAGCATTTGTAACTCCGAGAAAATAATTCTGATTAATTAGCTACTTTGTACACAATAAAAAATTTCCAGCATTGTTAGCCACCACACTTCTTAATTGAAATTTCAATGAATATGTGCTAAAAAGTTTGAAGCTGACTAATTAGCTTAAGTTTTATGTGCACATTTCAGTGATGTGCTGCATTAGACAGATCATTGTGATATATTTTGAAATTAAATAAAGTAATGAGAATTTTTAGCACTACGTCTACTCGAAACTCGAAAGGGCTATGGTAATCATAAGAAGGCTTTTAAATAAAAAAACCTTCGTAAGCCTGTCATCACACTCCATAATTATAAGCTTTTAATTATGAAATTTGTACCATAGAAGAAATTGTTTTTCCCTTTGAAAGTATCTGGAAGCAAGTAGCTCTGTAAAATTTAAATATGGGATGATACACAACACATTAGCGGCAAAAACCATGTATTCTGTAAAACATTTTTCTCTCCGAAAACTTATGCTTCCTTTCATTGTCTAAAAAGTGTTCAAAATTTCGAAGGGAAATCGCATTTTCAACTAAGCGCTAAGCAGGTGTTTTCCATTGACGAAACACCAATCCATTAATTAGTAGTGGCATATCTTTTTAAGTTTAAAGATGGGTATAGTGAGGGGGTCAAGAACCATTATAAATTCTTAGTGATGCCTGATGCTTGTACCACAAACTCAGTGAGGGCTTAGAACTTGGCGGAAAAAATACTTCACTATGTTTTTTTTTTCTTTTTTTTTTACAACCGTTGCAGCTGGTATACAAGTATCAGGTGTGTAAATCCTTTGCTCGCATATGATTGAAGTTTTTCTGGTTTTTTGCCAATTCCAGCCCTGGAACTAATAGTTTTTTTTATAAAAATTTCAAAAATAATTACTTTTTTTAGTGAGTAGCCGCCACCTTCACGTCCAGATAGTCGGCCCACATTGGCATTAATTTTGTATGCATTTCAATTCCAGAAAAAATAATTTTTTTCTTTATGCGGCCGGCCATTTTGACGCCATGATAGCCGGACCACATTGATTATTTAATAACTTTCTTAAATACGGAGCACAAATTCTGTAATTTGGTATTCAGCCAGCACTAATATAGCACTAATTCTGTGTGTATCGAAATTTGGTAAAAAATAATTTTTTCTGAATGTGGCCGGCCAGCTTGACGTCAAGATAGCCGGACCACATTGATTATTCAATAACTTTCTTAAATACGGAGCACTAATTCTGTAATTTGGCATTCAACCAACACTAATGTAGCACTAATTCTGTTTGTAACAAAATTCGGGAAAAAATATTTTTTTCTTTATGTGGCCGGCCAGCTTGACGTCAAGATAGCCGGACCACATTGATTATTTAATAACTTTCTTAAATACGGAGCACAAATTCTGTAATTTGGTATTCAGCCAGCACTAATATAGCACTAATTCTGTGTGTATCGAAATTTGGTAAAAAATATTTTTTTCTGAATGTGGCCGGCCAGCTTGACGTGAAGATAGCCGGACCACATTGATTATTTAATAACTTTCTTAAATACGGACCACTGATTCTGTAATTTGGCATTCAACCAGCACTAATGTTGCACTAATTCTGTATGTAACAAAATTCGGGAAAAAATATTTTTTTCTTTATGTGGCCGGCCAGCTTGACGTCAAGATAGCCGGACCACAATATTTATTTAATTAGTTTTTCAAATATGGATAAAAAATTCTGTAATTTGGTATTCAGCCAGCACTAATTTAGCACTAATTCTGTATGTATCGAAATTTGGTAAAAAATAATTTTTTCTGTATGTGGCCGGCCAGCTTGGCGTCAAGATAGCCGGACCACATTGAATTGTGAATTACTCGCTTAAATAAACAGCACTAATTCTGAGGTTCGAGCACTAATGAGCACTAATATAGCACTAATTTTTTATCCTGTTATTTTTCATTTTGCGAAATGTGGTCCGGCTAGCTTGACACAGGTACCTCAGAGAGCTGAGTGTGAAAAGGTTTAGAGTGAGAGAGAGAGCAACCTGAGACGCGGTCCGTGTCAGTTGCACGAAGGCAGCTGTGAACTTTCTTGATTATCATGATAACATTTAGAAACTGCACGAAGGCAGTAATCAATTTGTTAACTGTCGGAATGAAGTCCGTTTTCCATTTAACCCTTTTTGTAAATATTGCGTGTAAATATGTAGCTTTTTTCTTGATTAAATATTAACCAAGAATTTATTTTGTGTCAGTTAATTATTGGAGACCCTTGCGAGGTCTCCACATGGGGGCTCGGCCTCCCTTCTACGTGGGACTAAACCCCTAATTTCGGACTGTCGAACTGCAATACAATTTCTGCAAAATCCGGTTTTTACTTGGCTTCTTCGGTGACTGTCTACAAACGACAACGAGGAGTGCACCATCACCGCAAAACAGGTGAGATCGTATTGATTACATTTTATTATCCTTCATACAAACTCTCAATAAAAACGCCCGAAAAGAAGATTTTATTAACCTCCTTAACGAACTTTATGTTCCGTTATCGGGCAAGGAAACTGTGCTTCAATTGATAACAGAAATGGAACAATCCAAAATATATAAAGATGACAAAGAATTTGTAATTAATTTGTTAAATTCTATAGTTGAAGATAGAAAAAATACAGAGATAAAAAATTTAGAATTAGAAAAATATCAAATTAGCTAGAACAGAAAAAGAAATTGAATTGCAAAATATCAAAAGTAAAAACGCGCAGTCACTTCATAATGCCGATACTAAAATTGAAACAATCCCGAGTATACATTTAGAGTATCTCATAAAAAGTGTCTGAACTCTACTAACCATACCTGTACCTGATAAATCTGAGAATTTTAATTTGTTTTTCAAAACCTTGGAACGCGCTTTTGCCACCAAATCAGTCCCCGATGACTGCAAACAGAAATTTTAATTAATATTCTTGGCGACAAAGCCGAAAACATCCTGTATTATATTGACGAGAAGGATTTACAATGCTATGAAAAATTAAAAACACTTGTCTTGAAGGAATTTCAGTCATCCGCCGCTGTGTGTTTACATATATTTCGTAGAGTTCGTCGCACTCCTAATGAAACTTATGTTCAGTTCGCAACGCCACTTTCCGTCACTACCTGCAATTGCGCAACGTGAGCGACTTTGAATCATTGTGCGACCTCATCATTTCCGACCAATTTTTTCTAACCTTGGATAGACAGACATCGTCCCACATAAGCGTAACACAAGGTGAAGGCTGGTTTAAACCTAAGGAGCTCGCTCAACATTGTGATATATATTTCGGAAGCACAGGAAAATTTATAAATGACACCCCTCTGTCTGAAAAACAAAGTGAAGCGATTTTTGACAAATAATCCACTAACCATTACACTCACAAATTTAAAAGTTACCTTTCAAAGGAACAAGCACGTAGATTTAATTTTCATCAAAATAAAGACCCTGATAGTTATGCTAAATTTAAATGCCTGAAATGTTTATCTTACGGGCATGAAAAAAACAGATGTCCCAACAACATCGTCTGCCTGGTCTGTGGAGTACCTGGTCATACATCTTCCAAGTGCGCGCATTCCACGAAGGAGTCTGATAAGAGATTCAACAAAAAAGAAATAAAAAGTGAGGCTACCATTAACAAAATTGCAAGCGATTCCCTCCCTTCATTCCTTAACGAGTTAAAATATGTCGATATCTTGTTAGATAATGTTCCAGTAAAAGCTTTGATCGACTGAGGATCTGTACTTCTAGTTGTATGCAAACGGCTTGTCCCTCCACGCAAAGAAACTTTTTCTCAAATAACCTTAACCAGCTGCTTTAAAGAAAATAAAACCGCAAATCAAGCGAAATTCATATTATCTTTGAAAGGCCTGCAACCCGTGGAAGTTATTGCTGCTGTATGCAATGATTTGTCATGTGATGTAATTCTTTGACTGAGTATTTATGAGGTTTTACGAGAGGCGAATTCACAGCTATCGGAAAGCGCTTCTACAATTTTCCCCCACCGTCGCCCGTCGCGCTTAATAAAGAGAGCCAGACACTCCCGAAAATAAACAATCACAACACTAATTCTCGCTCTTTGAGTGAAATTCAGTGCCAGATGTTAGATTCTTTTCTGATTAATGTTTGGAATGTAATAGAAGAGTGTTCTTATGATTTGAGTCATATCACTGATCCTGTGCTAAGAGACAAATTAAATGAGTTGATAACTAATTATAATCCGAATAAAACGGAATGCACAAATCTAAAAATGTCAATAATATTAACGGATGACGTACCAGTCTGCCAAAGGTCACGTAGGTTAGCTTTTTCTGAGAAGCAAGAAGTAGAAAAACAAATACAGCAATGGTTGGGAGATGGCATTATAGAAGAAAGCAGATCGAATTACAGTTCCCCCCTAGTCGTATGTAGAAAAAAAAATGGGGATATGCGCTTATGCGTGGATTACAGGATATTAAATAAAAAGACCGTCAAAGATAAATATCCGTTACCAATTATTGAAGAGGTCTTGGATAATGTAAGTAATGGTAAAGTGTTCACTACCCTCGACCTAAAGAATGCATTTTTTCATGTGGAAGTTGAGGAGAACAGTAGGAAATACACTTCGTTCCGTACCGACACAAACCAATTTCACTTCTTTAAAGTTCCCTTTGGTCTAACCAATAGTCCTTCAACATTTCAAAGATATGTAAATACCGTATTTAAAGAGCTTTTAAAGGACGGTACCATAATTATTTATTTAGATGATATCATCATACCTGCTGAAAATGAAAACGAGGGATTCGACAAGCTAACACGTGTATTAGAAACAGCGTCAAAATATGGTCTTGAACTAAATTTAAAGAAATGTCAATTTATGAAACGGGAAATTAACTTTTTGGGACATATAATTACTAACGGCACAATTAGACCTTCCCCGGAGAAAACTCGTGCAGTTCAACAATTCCCAGAACCTAGGAATGCTAAACAAGTGCAAAGTTCAGTGGCGGCCCGTGATCAAAACTGTTAGTGCAGCCGGAAGCAAATGAGCTCCCCCCCCCTTCCTCCCCACAGGAATGGAAAATCTTTGTCACTGAATTCGAAAACTGGCGGATTAAGCCCTCACCGAGGAAAAAGAAATTACATAAAAAATGCAAGAGATCCTATTTTACTTCCATAAAATTTACATAAATTTCAACCAGCCGCTCTTATCCTCAAAATTGCATTAATCCGTCTCTGATTCGAAGTTTCCTTAGAATTTTCTTTTGTGACGATAACTTCAGAAGGAAAGGGAAAAAAAAAAAAGAAAACTTACTTATCTTTTATAAGTCAAATCAATCTTCCTTTCTTTTAAACTTGCGAATCGGTCAGTGATGTCCTCATAAAAAGGCGTTGTTTTAATCCAGATATCAATAATTTTAAAAGCTCTTTAAAATTTTCCATGTTTAAAGAATTTTCTCGCTCGCCATGTCCTCTAAATGCCAGTTCTTTGCTTACTTAAAAACAATACTGCTTTGATGGGTAATTGTCCATTCATAAGCGTCTATTCAGGCTTACCTTCTTGGTAAATTCAGCAATATAAAGTCGAGAGTTTTCCGAACATATATTCTCCGTACCCCTCCCTCACTTCTCCAGCCAATCAGTCAGTCGAATTCACTGCAGCCGTCGTTTGAAAATCTTTCATCAGCTGTACTTAGCTACTAACTCCCTATGCCGGAGAGACTGCTTACAAACTCGTTGCCATGGCAACGGTGCTGCCAATTTCTTGATCGGCTATGAGGGCTGTACCGGCTATGAGGGCTGTATCGGCTATGAGGGCTCCTCTCTCGAAGGCCTCGGCTGTACCAAGACTCAGGATGACTACAGTTGAATTGCGGGAAGATTAAAGGGCTTTTTTCTGAATGAGCGATCCGGCCGTTACTACAACACGTTGTTTTTTGTTTTAGATTTTTTTTAAAATTTATCATAGAAATTCCATAATTCTAATCTGAATTTAAGAAAGTTAATAGAATAAATTATTTTAAAGTATGTGTTGATAATTTCAAGTGCAGCCCGGCTGTACTTGCTGTATCCCACGAGCCGCCACTGGCAAAGTTTCCTTGGATTAACAGGATACTTTAGGAAATATATTCGATCGTATGCAACTATAGCAAGGCCTTTAAGCAACTTATTAAGAGCTTCAATACCCTTCAAATTTGAGCACTTACAAAAAGAAGCATTCGAAAAACTTAAGGACATTTTGTGCAATGAGCCTGTCCTACATCTCTTCAAGCAAGATGCTAAACTAGAGCTTCACACAGACGCTTCTAAATTAGGGTTTGGTGCTATTTTAATGCAGCAAAGCGACGATGGATTTTTCTATCCGATTCATTATATGAGTAAGAAAACCTCTGTGCAAGAAGAAAAATACTGTAGCTATGAGCTTGAAGTCTTAGCTATTATAGAAGCCCTCAAGAAATTTAGAAATTATCTAAATGGGAATAAATTTAAAATTTACACCGATTGCGATGATTTTACGAAAACCTTAGACAAGAAAGATTTAACACCAAAAATAGCCAGATGGACACTCTTTTTGCAAGAATTCGAATATGAAGTGGTACACCGTCCCGGTAAACAGATGCAACATGTAGATGCCCTTAGTAGACATCCTGTGACACTTGTAACAACTGATGGACTAATACATAAGATCATTACTGCTCAAGAAAGTGATGAATATATCAAGACAATGAAGCACCTATTACAACAAGGACAAGATGTCGCGTATGTCTTAAAGAATGATGTGCTTTACAAAATAGTTAATGATCAAGAAGTACTTGTCGTTCCTGAAATGTTACAAATCGAAGTTGTTAAGAAGTCTCATTCACTAGGTCATTTCTCTGTAGCGAAATCTGAAGAATTATTAAAACGAGATTATTACTTTCCCAATATGAAGAAATGCGTTGAAAATGTTGTAAATAGTTGTATTGAATGCATACTAGTGAATAAGAAGAGAGGAAAAGGTGAAGGTTCCCTTAATCCCATTCCTAAGGACAACATACCGTTATCAACTTACCACATTGATTTTATCGGTCCGATGCCGACAATTATTACAATCACATATTTCAGTAATCGATGGTTTCACAAAATTTTCATGACTTTATCCAGTAAAATCAACTTCCTCTAATGAAGCCATACAAAAACTAAAACAACAGCAAGCAATTTTTGGAAATCCAGTCAGAATCATATCTGATCGAGGCTAAGCTTTTACCTCCAAAGAATTCCAGGATTACTGTGAAAATGAAGGTATAGAACACTTAGCCATAAAAACCGGAGTTCCCAGAGGAAATGGACAGATAGAGAGACTTCATGGCACCATCCTACCAGTATTATCTAAATTTGCCATAGATGAGACAAATAAATGGTACAAGTACGTTGATGCACTTCAGAGAACCATAAACTCAACCATATCAAGAAGCACTAAAAGAACACCGTTTGAGCTTCTAACAGGTGTACAGATGAGAAGAAAGAAAGATAAGAGAATTTTAGAAATCCTAGAAGAAGAACGAATAAATTCGATGATGGACCACATAAACACTATTCGGGAAGAAAAAGGAAACATTCTCAAAATCCAAGAAGAGAACCGCAAGTGCTACAACAAGAAAAGAAAGAAAGCCCATGTTTACAAGAAAGATGACTTAGTGGCTATTCCACTCACACAGTTCGGAACTCGCATGAAACTGCGAGCAAAGTTTCTAGGACCTTATAAAATTGTCCTTGTCAAACCCAACGACAGATACGATGTAGAGAAAGTCGGTGACCATGAAGGTCCTAACAAAACATGTACTTCAGTGGACAATATGAAACTATGGGACAGCAACTAGAATGACTTTTAATGACTCTCTAATAACTGCATTATTAGTTTTCTTTTTTTTCTTTGTTTTATATTTTTCAGATTTTTCTGCCGATGTTACGGTGAGGACACCTTCTGTCAAGATGCCCGAGCCTGTGGTGGAGATTACCCGAGCGCCGGTAGGAGGAGTTACCGCCGCCGCTTAGAACCTCAGAGAGCTCAGTGTGAAAAGGTTTAGAGTGGGAGAGAGTGACCTGAGACGCGGTCCATGTCAGTTGCACGAAGGCAGCTGTGAACTTTCTTGATTATCATGATAACATTTAGAAACTGCACGAAGGCAGTAATCAATTTGTTAACTGTCGGAATGAAGTCCGTTTTCCATTTAACCCTTTTTGTAAATATTGCGTATAAATAGCTTTTTTCTTGATTAAACGTTAACCTAGAATTTATTTTGCGTCGGTTAATTATTGGAGACCCTTGCGAGGTCTCCACATGTATATATACAGGGTGTCCAGTGCTAACGGTGCCCAATGGCTATTTCCTAAACCGTTAGTCAGAGACACATAGTTCCCTTTGCAAAAATGATCTAAATTGTATAATATATTATATCAGAAACAATCGAAGTCAATAGTTCAATTCCTATAAAAATTACGAAGCTAAAATTTCTATACTGTCCCCAGGTCCCATCAGTTATATTTAGCAAAATTTTCTTTATACAATTTCTTGCACAATAAAAAATTCGCCCTTCTAAGACCAGAATTCACCGAGTTATGAAGCAACAAACATTTTACATTAAGTCACTTTTCCACGTTTAAAAATGTCCCCTTTCGGCAACCCGTTAAGGGACCATATAAATATTGAAATTTTAAATTATAGGTTTTAATTTCATATTCTGGCATAATGCGAAGAAAGAAGCAAAACTAATTTTAGAATACTAATCTTTCAGCAAAGGGTTATAGTCAGGCTGTATAAAAATCTATCCGGGATCAGACTTAGCAAAGCGTATATATGTGTAGCATGCAGATGTGTAACACCCAGTATACTACGCAAAGTACAGGAAGAGTTTTCTACACGGGTGCATATTTTCATTGCAGTCGAAGAAAGCTATACTTTGAGCAAATGTTGCACTAACAGGATTTGTGATATTATTTAAGTTTCTAAAATGCATATATTCGTACTGTCAAATGTTTCATTTTCTAATTTAATGTTTAATGAAGTGTTTCTTTCTCTTGTTTTTGTATTTTAAGTTATTTAACATCTGTTCATTTAAAAAATTCTATTTTCAGTATAAGCTACATTTTTATGTTAATTTATTGGATACGCATAGTTAAACGTTAATCTTCTTTATTGCGATCTACAATTGTAAAATAGTTGATGAAATTGCAAATAAATATTACAAGGCTCAAAACCATGCACATTAATTTTTCTCAAATTCATTTTGTATACAACCCCTATTTCGCATCTCGAAAAGTACTCTAACTTTAAGCAGCTGTAACTCAATGAATTTTGGTCGTAGAAGGATGATATTTTTTTTAATTGTGCGTGATAAGGAAAATGTTTTTAACTATAACTTGTAGGACCGGGGGACCGTGTAAAAATGTAAATTTAGTAATTTTTATAGGAATTCATTTATTGACTTTGAATGTTTCTGGTGTAATAGATTATGCAATTTAAAGCATTTTTGTAATTGGAACTATGTGTCTCAGACTAACAGTTTAGAAAATAGCCATTGGACACCGTTAGTACTGGACGCCCTGTATATTCTTCATGTTTAAGTCTAAATGTAACAACGAGTTGTATATTCTCAAAATAAATAATTTTATCTATTTAAAAATTACTGTACTACACACTAGTTATTAATGACCTATTGTCTCTGACTACTTAATAGATACATATAATATACTACACTTAAAAATTTGTTTCTTTGTTTCAGAAAAATTGTTAATTTTTTAATTACTTATATTTAATTTGATGTTTACGGTTTAAATTACGTTAATATTTTTACCATAAAAAACGGCATTAGCGATACACATACATACATAGTTTATAACTTTTAGATTTCAAATTATTAAATTTCTTGATTTATTTTTGTAGAAGAATTGGTAAAAGTATATATCTCCTGCAATTAAAATATAAAAATTTTCCGCTTCTTAAAATAAACTAATTTACATATATATAAGAAATAATTAGTTCATAAAGCAATTAAAACTTTTTGGCTTCCTAAAAAATAGAAAAGGAAAAGAAAGAAAAAGATATCAAACTGCTGTTGTGAACTTACGGATTTCCATCTATTTCCCAAAATGTTACACTGATCTAGATACTTTCATTTTTATCATCACGTAAAGGATGACGGTTTAAGTGACCTAGTAAATCTCTAAAGTCGAAATAGCGCAAGCGCCAACTATCAAGGTCTTTATACAATTTCGAAACAGAAGCAAAAGCTGTTCTCGTTATTTTTGATTTATCGCATTTTACGATTCGTTCACGTGCATTCAGAGAAAAAGCATTGCTAATTTATTATGTTTTAGTAGAGTAGGATATACTTTCAGTAATTTAACGGCATAGTATATTTTATGTTCTATATTTTTTTACATAGAATAGAATCCCTACTATACGAGGTTATCGAGATTGAGCATACTTCGGATAACTGAAATCCCGGATAATACGGACAATCATTACAATACCAATGACAATATAATTTAACATGTTTTGACTGGTTCGAGTTTCTCTATTTCTTTTACAAAAATGGAGGTAGCGCCTCGGTTAAAGTGTATAATTCTGTTTAAATCAGTACCTCGGTTAACACGGAACATCTGATAAGCAGGGTTCGGATAATCGAGTTTATACTGCATTCAGCATTAAGTATTTTCCCACAAGGAATACCATAAAAATGCTGTTTATGAAATTACTTTAATGTTATTTAAGTTTCTAGGAAAAGTTTTGATTAAAATTAATAATTTATAAATAATTTGTCATTTGTCATTTCAACATACTGTAATATCCTACACTATCTAGAAGGTGGGAAAATATAAAAAAGATCTCTACAAGCACAGAGTAAAAAAAATGTACAAGGTGATTCTAAAATTGTTTTTACAAATTAAGGGGGGTGAAGTACCCATCCAGACGACCAATAATTACATAGGAACCTAGGGTAGGTGCATTTCACCAGCCCCCACCCCCCAGCAACTAGTTTAAAAAATTTGAAAAATGATTGTACTGGTTTGTTCTACGTTTGTAACAGCTGGTACCGAAATATTTCCGTTTGTACTGGTTTCGTTAAAAAGTTATTAACGATTCAAATGGGGGGGGGCTGGAAAAACGGCAGCCCCCCCCCCTTGAAGCCATTTTCAAATTTTGACTATTGTACTGTTTTGTGTACTACGTTTGTACGAGCGAGTACCAAGAGATTTTTGTTTGCACTATATAATTAGTAAGATATAACCTTTTTTTCACAAGCAATTCGGTGAGATCGTAAGGGGTCATCATATCCAAAACTTGTGGGGTTCAGATTTCCCCCTGAACTTCTGGATATTCTTTCCCTCAGACCAGTGGTCGTAGACGAGGAAAGATTTGTCGAGTTAATGGGAAGTTAGGCGCAATCCTGCGCTGGCGAAAGTTTTTGAGAAAGGCAAGCTAAACTCGTGTTTCAATAGTAATATTTTTTTTTTTGTTTTCGTACTTCAAATTTTGGGAATACTTAGGCGAAACTAAATGCAATACATTTACGTGAACTAACTGTTCCCCCTTAGAATGTTTTCTGTCCAGTTTCGAAATAGCTCTTTAATTTAAAATCTATCGAAAATAGTACTTTAATGAATATTATTAAATTTTAAAATTCAAAAAGCATCTGAAACTAAGCATTAGGTTTAATATCGAGTACTCAAGAATTTTATATCAGATTAAATTTTTATCAGTTGTTTAAGAAATGCAATGTATTTCTTTGTATTATGAAAAACATACAAAGCAGAAAATAGCCTCTTTTATTTACATTCGTTGGATGTGATTTTTTTTAAATTTTAACTGTACAAATTACATTCTAATTAAATTTTTTACTAGCCAACGGTCTTTGAAATGAAGATATTTTTAAAAAGACAAGGTGACCTTTGAACGTTCTAAATTTGGGCTCTCTTTTAGTATGTATATGATCCTCAAGGAAAAATTAATATGACACTTACTGTAGTAAAACGATACTTTTCTTTTGTCGGTATATTAAAAAAAAAATTCCTTTCTTAATTGCGAGTGACTGAGAGTGTTTTGAGACATTTGCTCCTCCAAACCTATATTTTTGATAAAGGTTGAAGTGCATATATAAATTATTTCGAGTGTGTATCGCCCCCCCCCTTTCCCCACATGCACTCAACTTGACAAATTTAAATGTATAAAATTATAATTTTTATTGCAAGATTTTTAGAACGATGAAATCAAAACATATGCGTTCAATATAAAACCTCCTCTCCTCCTTTTTTATAAGTACATTTCTACGCATCTTTTTCTAAATGCAGATACGTTGCAAATCATTACACTCTTCAGAAGAGTTTAAATAGTATAGGTTTTAATTTTGTAGCTTCATTTCTTTAAAGGACTCACCATAGCACAGTGGTTATGCCACTGAAAATGGTAGATGGCCGAAGTGTGTAGGTCCCGGGTTCGGGTCCTATCGCGCGGCTGTCGATCTAACGGTCTGGAGTTTTGGTAGGTTTTCTCCAGATGTAACGTGAATACACATTAGAACCCCTTAGAAAGTCCTCCTACCAATGCACCCCCCTTGGCAGATCGCCCTAGTGTAGCGTTGCCGTAATCACACACAACCAACCAACCAATCATTTCTTTAAAGTTAATTTGGGACGTAATATACAAATCGATATGGAAATAAAAGTAAAGATAAGGTGACTTAGCGTCGAAACTCAATTATTCACCCAGTGTACATGGCAAATGTGCGCTTTAAATCCGTGAGTAGATAAAAAAAATAAAAGTTCAGCGCCACTCCGAAGACCAAGCAGCCGCAGTCACAACGTACTACTTATCCGCAGCCAGTCTATTTCGCAATCGTTCGATAGGGAATTTTTCGACGTCTTTCATAACTGCTAGATAAGGGGCCTTGAAAAAACATTTTAAGGTGATTGCTAGATTCGAACTAGGAATAAGCAAAAAAATTTACAAGCTGATGATTTCATTATTGAAGATAAAAGTTAAAGTTAGGTTTTAGTTAGTTGAATGGCATGATTTAATCATGCAAACTTTTTACAGTATAATAGATATAATTGTCTTTAAATGTTGAGGAGACTTTGCGAATTTTTTAATGATAAAATGGTACATTGTGGTATTGTTTATATCATTAAACATTTTATGCGGGTATTAGTATTCATAGAATTTTAAAATCTTTCGTTATTCAATGTAAAGTCTGGACATAATGGATCCTTCAATACATAGAGACCTACAATATTCATACTGAATTTAAACTTATACGAATGCACCATTTAGACACTAGTACGCCTTAAATTATTTGTGTCTATAGACTATAATGTATAAGAATACTGTTTTGCAACTCTGTGAGCAAACTATAAGATGTACACACACCAAAATATTTGCAGGTCATGTGCCTGAGATCTATAATATACATACTCAATTTTCGCTCAATCAAATGCACCGTATAGACACTAGCGTTAAGACAATGAGTATGGTAGATAGCCGAAGGGGGCTACAATTTTATTCTTTATTGGACCTTTAATCGTCACCCTCTTGAGCAGTATGGTTAACGTAGTGTATGGGTACAACCACGCGTCACAGTAGCGTACGCAGACTTCCTTTAAGGGGAGGGGGGGAGGAAGACATAATTTGTATGCAGATAAAGAAAGTACTATTTCCGGACTCAACATCATCCCCCCACCCTTCCTTCAAAAAAGAAATGGCATACAAGAAACAAGATGAAACATAAGAGTGATAGATGATTGGTACATAATTGGAGTTCATGAGATCGATGATGTTGCATATGACATTAAACACGCAAAACAGTATGTCTTTTCAAATATATTAACATTGCTGATAGCAATAGATCAGCGATTCCCAATTTCTTTCCACTTTCTTGACCAAGAGTGCAGACAGTAGTTTCTCTGGAAGGAGCTATGCATTAGAGTTATGTCTAAATAAACGGAATTTTCGCATGACATAAAAATCTAAATGCTAATGAGTCCGTACCCCGTGCCCAAGTGAATAAAGCATTGAGCATGGAGAATTGCTAAATTATTAAAGTCCAGGCTTTTAGCCAACTGCGTGGCTGTCTATCTAACGGTCTGAAGTTTGGGGCGATTTTTGCCAGATGTTACGTGAATATGCTTTGAATTTCTTAAAAAAGACCCTCTCCCAAGGCAGCGGCCCCCACTAAGCAAATACCCGTCTTTTCGATTTACCTCAGCAAAATACACACATACTCGAATGCTAATACTAACTGATCAAAAAATTTCGGTGTTAAGGGGATACGCACTCTAGCTAAGCCCTTAACTCCCACTTCCTTTAAAAAAATGTTTTTTTAATAGACCTACAATTTAACCTTTTCAGGAGGGGTGTCAACATCAGTATGTCACTTTTTAATATTTCTTTAAGGAAAGAACAACTACTAATTACTTTAATATTTAAAATTATTAGGTTGATGCATAATTATCAGGTATATTTCCTATTTCCCATCGGACGGAACAATCCCAGCTTTCAACCAAAAAATTGTTTCGGTCTTCATCAGACAAGCTCTTCGACTCATTGAGCAGAAGGAACTGAAAAAGATAAACAAACAAGCATGCTGTCACGAGGAAACAAGAAAAGGCGAACAAAACACCATGGAGAGGGAAAAAAGGGGAAGGGATAAAAAGAAAAGAAAAGAATGACAAACAAAAATACATAAATAAATAATAATAGCAAAATAAAAAGCAAAAAAGAACTCACAAACATACACAAAAAAGAAAAGCAAAATAAAACAGAACAAGCAAAAGAACATAAAACAAAAATAACATGAAAACACAATGATTTATTTTCTTTAACAACAAACAGGACAGCACATAAGGTAATTTTTATATATATGTAAAAGAATAAAATAATAAAAAACATAAAGGAAAGGCAGAAACACACACATAAAAACCAAAACAAAATAAAAAAGGACAAACAAAAAATAGATTAGAGAAAAAAAGGTGGGGGGGAGAAAAATGGTAGCAGAAGAGAAAGGGGAAAGTGAATAGAACCTTACAACAACAGCTTCCAAGCGGAATGAACGAAAGGAACGGGAGAACCATCGTTCACAAGACGTTCCAAGAGCTGGGTAATGGAAAAAGCATCCAAAAAATCAAGATGGGATAAAGATTGAGGAGTGCACAATATCTTTGCCTTTGGAAACTGAAAACGATGATTAGAATTCCAACAATGGGAGGCAATTGGAGATCTGGAAAGCTCGTGCTTAGAAACATATCTCTCATGCTCTTTAAGCCTAAATTTGAGAGCTCTTCTGGTCTGACCAATATAGCCCAAGTCACAAGATCCACAAGGAATATAATAAACACCCCAACGGTACTCAGTAGGAATAACATCATTAAGGGAAGAAAATTTAAGTTTATTAACAGGTTTAAAATGACTTTGAAACCGAAATTTTCGAGAAGTTTAGAAATTTTGTAGTATAAAGTTGAAAAGAAAGGTAGTACAATTAATTCACTATGAAAATTAATAGTAGTAGTAGAAGTAATAGGCTTATTAAATTTAGAAAGAGCTTTATCAATAATAGAGGGGGCTAAAACCACGAGAGATAGTTAAGGATTTTAAGTAATTAATCTCATTATTCTAATCATCATTCAGTTCCCTCTGCTCACTGAGTCGAAGGGCTTGTCTGATGAAGACTGAAACAGTTTTTTGGTCGAAATGATCGTAACAACTTATAAGTAACATTTTATGTGTGTTTTTTTCACAAAGTTATATTTATTTTATCATTTAACACCAGTATTTTAAGTGTTTTTTTCGAAATCCCAGCTTTCGTTCCTTTCCTGGCTGCAAAAAGTGCCTGGTCGTTATAATCCGATGGTCGACCTCTTACTGGCTTATCTTCCAAGCTAATGTCACCAGATTTGAAATGGGCAAACCATCCTGCATCGAAAGCTGGAATTGTTTTCTCAATTTGGAAAAGGGGGAAATGCTTGATAATTATATAATGCAAATATACAATGATTTTTTTTTGTGTGTGTGTAGTGTTGTGTTATGGCAAAGCTACGCAAGGGTTATCTTCCAAATATAGGGTTGCCTTGGCCGAAGAACATTTTAAAGAGTTCTAACGTGTATTCATGCTGCATCTGGAGAAAAGCGACCAAAACTCAACACTGTTAGATTGACAGCCTCATAATAGGACAAAACGCTGAACATTCACACTTTAATTTTTTTTTTAATATTGTAAAAAAAAAATGACATGCTGAAGCTGACTGCGCCCACAAAAGGTTAACTTTTTATTAAAAAATAAAAGGAAATAAAAAGAAGAAAAACCATCCAAGACCGAAAAATTATCTTTGACCTCCAATTCTTCAATAGAATAATCTAACTGATGTACCACCTAAAAAAAAATAAATAAAAATAGAAATATGCATTTTCAGATCCAGAGAGGGGGGGTAGTTTTGGGGTGTTACAAGAGCACGTAACACCCCAAAACTACAGTATAGAATATTGACTTGGTTTGTAAATTCAAATGAACTTACCAGAAAAATGTGCCAAATGTTTTGTGCCACCTCCAGAATTTTTTCTGAATCCGACACTGTCAGTATATACGAAGACCCTTTTACAAGGAAGGAAAATACCCCTTTCATATCATTTGACTTGCAACTGCCTAGGTAGATCCCCCTCACCTCACGTGTCCAGTTGAAAATCAGCTCTGTGGTTTTCTTGTGATCAGCATACTTCTCACTACATAGACCACGCCTAAATGATGTTTCCACTGAATAATTGCTTGAGACTATGCCGTTTAACTAAAAAAAAAATATATGTGGATATAACGATAGCGCTATGATATAGTAAAAGAGTAATTATTATTACCGTTATTTTTCATAAAATTAAATTAGCTTTCATTTTAAATTAAATTCAAAATGTGCAAATTTTTCAATTTTAAGGATTATTTGGGAGGGCCCCTTATTGTTGGGGGCCCGTTCGATTGCCCCGAATGCTTTGCTGGAAATCAGTCCTTGCATGTGTCCTGTGTTTTATCTACGGAACACAAGTTCGGGATGTGAACCCACTCAAAACTTTTACTTTTCATTCACCCTCCTTTCAGTCCGAAAAGCCGCTGATTCGGATCAAAAATTTTTAGGTTACTCGAACGGTTAGATCTTATACCTTATTTAAATATATTGGAACAATTTGTTATATTTTGTAACGGATTGTTTCAATATCAATGGCATTTTGTTATTCAGTTATAACGGTATGAAAATATCGTTCTGTTTCTTTATCGGTATTGTCTCATACCGTATTTAAATTGTTATTCGACGAATGGTTATACCTATAACTAATTGATGCTGTATCGTTATCAAATAGCTATGTGAGTTTAAATTAACCGAATGCATTTTGTTACTGTACTTACAGTTATTAAGTATAACACAGAAAAGAAAAACGTTATAATAACTCTACGTTGAATGTCGTTATCATGGAGAACGACAGTTCTACGAGTGATGCAGCCAGCCCCAACCAACCAACCGAAAAACATCGCGGCACTATATTAACAGCTAAATTTTCCTATTTCGAGCTTTTATCTTCTAGATCTCAGAATCCGCTCGAACAAATTTTTTACAATTAATACATGATTTTGATCGGTGCCAAATTCGATGAGTGACGTCGCCGTTTAAGCTAGGAAACAGTAGTGGATTAAGGGGGAGGGGCTAGGGGGCTTCAACCCCCCCCAAAAAAAATGGCTCTCTCTAAAGGGTAACATTCTGCTTCATTATGCACTTTGAATATGTAAAGTTAATTTTTTAATCACTTAGCCCCTCCCAAAAGTTTTTACATTGGTTTAGACTAAAATTTTACTTCATTATATATTTTGTTTGGGTGAAATAAGCTTTTTTCAAAATTTAGCCCCTCCCAAAAGAGAATTTCTCGATACGCCACTGCTAGGAAAACTCGTTTTTTTTATTTAAACTCGTTCTAAGAGAGGACTATTTAACTCGCGCAATAAAATACGGAAAATTATCTTCTTTGAGAGGCGGGAAGTGAGAGACCCTAAGAAAATATTTTTTAAGGATAAGTAGGCTCTTAATTTTTTTTTAAGTTCAATTAATCATCAATTTTCATCACAGTATTCCAAATTGTTATAAATATGCCCTGGACAAAATTGATGAAAAGAATTGACCTAAAAAATCTTAGGGAAAATGCCTCGGCGCTCAGTCTCAACCAATGATTGCATACTTTATGTTTCATACACACATAATAATTCCGTCGTCCTTCCTTTTGAATATGTTATCCCTTATGTTTTAATTAATCACTATTTTAATAATACTTCTATTTCCTTTCGCTTCTGGCTCTGAGCTATCCGAGATGTCGCGTAGATCTGTGACAAGATTCGTACAACTTAACTTATAACATAAACCTGCTTGTTCCTAGATAGTTAGTACGTTCAGCATCTACTTTGCGTCCAGATATCTTGAGTTATATCTCGCCGTCGCTCTTTTGCGAATGCGCTTTGTGTTACTGTCGTTTTTGTTTTATTTCATTTTAAAAAATAATAAATTATTATGTACTTTACTTATTTTTTCTGTAATTTATTTTGCTATAATTAATAATTAAAAATAGTTAAGACTTTGAATTAAAAAATAATTAATTAATTTTTTTAAACTCCTTCTTAAAGTATTTCGTGTCATATATCTCTAGTATTTTGATAGCTATTTCTAATTAAAATGAAGTCTTTATTTTTCTAATATTATTAACTCTATTTGGAAAATTCAATATGTAATTAATATTTCCATGAAATTTTTTTCTCTTCAGATACCGCACATAATTAATTAATAATAATAATTATTTAGTATTCAAAGGAAAATAAATAGTAGTTTTACATACTAACTAGTTTTAATAATAATTCTTTTACTCTTCATGTATAAATAAAATTTATGTAATTATTGAATTATGATCTTAAGATCAATATTTTTTCAAAATCTTAGGTTTTCTCACTTTTATTTTGTATTCATTTAAAAACAAGATTTAAAATTTTGTTCAATACTTTTCAGATAGAAATTTGATTAATTAATCTAAATTTATACATGCACTATCTTTTGTATTAGACATTTAAAGGCCGGAGATGGCATCTAAAACAAGATGTTGTGCCAACCCGAGCCGAGTTGATAAGATACTGAAGATGGTATATAACTGAAGTATAAAGGTCCAGAGTTCTGGTCTACGGGACGGCTGATAATCTAAAAATTCGGAGTTTTACCCAGACAGCACATAAGCTTAAATCAAGCTTGACATTTCTTTGAATTTGACGTATTAATACAAGCTTGACAGTTCAACTCATTTTAAGCTGGCTGCAAGCTTGCAGGAGCCAAGTTGAATTCTCAAGCTGGAATACAGTTTGATTTTTCCTTTCGCAAGCGAGCGTTGATGGCGCCATCTGTGAAAGAGAATGGACATTAATTGTCTACCGTTTCTCAAATTTGCTCAATAAAGAAAAGTTCGTCAAAGTTGTGTTTTATTTTATTATCCCACAAAAACCTGGACATTAGAACACGCAAGGGGAAGGAATGAATGGGATAAGCCCCTCTGAAGTGTAACACGAGGGGAGTTTTAGTTTTATTTACATCTGATTAGCATTAGTAATTCCATTAACTAATTAATTAGCCCTAAAAATAAATTTTAATATAATTAACACAATTTAGTTAGTTAATATACTTCACTTTATGGGTGGTAGAATGAGGCGTAATCCGGCCTCCACAAAATAATTAATCAGTCAAAAATGTACTTGACCATAGAATTAAAAAAAAAGATTCTATATTTCCAAATATGTAAATTCTTCAAAATAAAATACAATTATACTCCGAAATGGATTTCAAAATCAGTCGTTTGTCTCGATTGCGATATTGAAAGTTTTAAAACGTGCCCTGCTTTTAAGTTTATCTTATGCTTATTTCTCTATTAGTAGAGTCTATAAATCACACATAACATTATTTAAATTTTTAACATTATTTAAATTCATCCCATGGAAAAATAAAAGAAACTTATCAGCATCACCCATACTTATCGATCTGGCCAGAAAATGGCGTGACAACAGTCACTTCAAACTTTAGTCATAGCTGCCCGAGGCATAATGGCGGAACGGTTAGCACGTGGGCCTCTCAACCCATAGTTCCCGGGATCGAACCCAGCCGCCGACGTTTGATGGAAACAGTTTAAAATAACTTAAAATTTCAGCATAGAGGGGAGAATGCGCGGAAAAATAAAGTATGTGGGGCGCCCCGTGTATTTAGAAAAAAAATTACTAGGAAAACTTTTTAAGCTTGAAATTAAGCTTGCTATGTACAGCTTGATTCAAGCTTGCTATGTACAGCTTGATTCAAGCTTGCTATGTTAAGCTTAATGCAAGCTGGGCAAGTGTAAACTAGAACACTTGATTCAAGCTTGCATTAAGCTTACACGCTTGAAATTTTCAAGCTTAATTCAAGTTTATTGACCTGTCTGGGTAGACGGTTTTTCTCACGATGTAACGTAAATACGCTTCAGAAGCACTAAGAAAGTCATCCACGCAAGACACCTCTCCCTTACATAGGCAATACGAAATACTCCTCATGTAGGTTTACCATATACAACCTTTTCAGAAATAGTTATATGCTTTTAGTGTATGTTAGAAAAAACTGAAATTAAATTAATAACATAATGTATTTCTTAAATTTATAAAACACACAAAAAGCAGATATCAATATTCTATTAATTAATTACTTGGTGAAGGACAGCATGCAGTACGTAAATTTATCTAAAATGTGGCTGCCTTTTAAATCTATCAAAACAGCTCAATTAACTTAGTATTTTAAAGCCGCTAATTTATGGGAACTTTTTTTTAATCATTCTAAAATAAGTATAATATGTGCTAACTAAAACAGTACCTTAAATAAATACAGTAGAATTTTTTAAATTCAAAATCAACAGGACATTACCGATTCTCCATAACACAAAATTCCAGATTATAAAAATCCTAAAAAAAATCGTTATAATCAGGTAAAGCTTTAAAAAAAGGGACTTACATTTTTTAAATAGAAAAATGTATTAAAAATAAAATACATTTACCGAGAAATTGCTCATTAGAAAAATGCTATTCCTTTAAACATTTTTAATAAAATCTAAAACATTTTCGTTCGAATACTGATTTATTGTTATTTTAACCCATTTGTGCCTGGCGTCCCTTTTTTGGGACGGCATTTTCGCTATCATTCGAAAACGTTATTTATTTTTCCTAGCCTTTATTCGCGAGTATTGAACCTCAATTTCACAAAATATTTTAATATGGTCAAGTAGGATGTTGACATTTCAATTTTTATACATAATGATTTTAAATGAAATCATCCCTTGTTCAAAAAGTTGACATCATAAATTTATCAATTACTGCTGGTGTTAGCAAAAATCGAAGAAAGTCGCAAAAATATCCAGGCACGAATGAGTTAAGGTCTAATTTCGTCTTGATAATTTAGATTCTGTAAATTAGCAGCCCAAATTTAAGAAATTTTTCTGTATTTAACCCATTCGTGCCCAGTTATTTTTGCGACTTTCTTCGATTTTTGCCAATACCAGAAATAATAGCTAAATTTCTGATGTCAACTTCTTGGACAAGGGATGATTTCTTTTAAAATCGTTATGTATAAAAATTGAAATGTTAACATCCTACTGGGTCATGTTATAATATTTTGTGGAGTTGAGGTTCAATATTCGTGAATAAAGGCTAGGAAAAATAAATAACGTTTTCGACTGATAGCGAAAATGCCGTCCCAAAAAAGGGACGCTAGGCATAAATGGGTTAAAAATAACAAAATGGGATATATTTAAAAGAAAAACGGGAAACAAATTAAAGTTTAAACACCCATGCGCGAAATCGCTAATAGCCATTGGAGGAAGCGTACGATACTAAAAGAGATAACAAAGCTAGTGGAAACGGAATTCTGCTTTAGCGTTACGACATTTGAGTCAGTAAAGACATTAGGGACAGTAAATACACATGTGGAAACGGAGCTTTATACGCCCGGCTTATATCAGCACGCCGAGACTTTTTTCCACCTTCAGCATGCGCATTGCCGATCTCGCGGACATACGAAATTCTTCCGACGCTGGAGAAAACGTATATGTATTTAGTTACAGCTGAAATCTTCTGACACTGGTCTTTCTTTTTTTTTTTCGAGGTTGGGTGGGGGGGTGAACCTTTACTAAATTAGTTTATTTTGGTTTCTACTCAAGGGATGTGAAGTAGGTTTCGATTTTTAGACCGACAGACTTAACCCTCCCACTGTCGAGCCCGAGTTAATCCGTTCGTCAAGAATGCCTCTCAAACTGGCAAGTCCAACTATAGTCACTAATTGAAGAGTGCTTCAGAAGCGGCAAGGCCCAGTTTTCTCACTTTCTGTTTTTGCTTCTCAAAACGGCAAGACCGTGTCCGGAAATTGTCCCTTTCCCCCTCTGAGAATTCGTGAGAACGGAGAGGCAATTAGTTGCCACAATGGGGGTGTGTCCTGCAGGCCTGAGGGTCCACTGTAGTACCGGCGGTGGAGTTTTTTTCAATGGCTATGACACGAGGGAGACGTGGTTGTGTTATCAAAGAAAGACAAATGGATTCTGATCCCCTCCAACCTAATTACTGTCAAGGTTGTCTTCAAATTTCACGTACGCATCGCTGGGGAATGTTCGTACATCCATTAATTCAAAATTAGGGAATATGAGTTTAATTATACAGGAAAGCATATTAGTCAGATCTGTTGATTTCTTTCTTCTTTTTAAAATTGCTTGCTTTTATATTTTACTTGCAAAATTTTCCACTACTGAAATAGACATCAAAAGACAAAGTTTATAGCTGCCTTTAAGATACATTTAATGTATTTTTAAAACACCTTGGCAATAATTATTATTGAGGAAAGCACATGAATATTTTTATAAAAATGACGTAACTGTGGACTATCGAAAGATGAAAGTGCTTTTTTACCCCATTTACGCCTTCTTAAGAAGTTGATGATGAATCGTCTGTGATTTCGATTTGTCTCCTTTTCTGTGCCCTAATTGCTGTGGACATGGAATTAGGGGTCTGTTCGAAATTTTACAGTTATTATGAATGGAGGACGGAAAAAGCGAACAATATGAAAGATGTCATTTTTTAAGCAGGAGGACTTTTCCCGTCTTTTAGCGTTTGCTGTAGGGAAAGTTTTTATGGTATATAGAATTTTTTGCTCTATTTTAGCACTAAAATGCTTGATAGTCTGGAATGGGTATTTTTAAGTAACAAAATGCGCTTTTAAAAGTACTTTTAAAAGCGCTTTTCCAATTCCCCTCCACCACATAATATTTACAATAATTTTAGCGGTATATTTTTTAAGGGGAAAAAAATAGTGTTTAGGTGCACATTTTATTTTGAAGGCTATAAAAATCTTGCAGAAATAACAATTCTACATACGTAAGGCAGACAAGTTCCGTGTCCGTATGGGAGGGAGGTCTGTTTTGGTTTGAGCTTCGGCAAACCTACACGAGGGAGAGCTGATCCAGGGAGATTCCTTGGTCGGGAGACTTTTTATTAACCTCACACTTGGTGAAAACCGACCAAAATTCCAGACAGTTTGATAGCCTGGTTGTAGGCCCTAACACGGGACTTTCATATTTCAGTCGTCTACCATGTTTAGTGTCTTTGTCTACGTTTAGTGTTATGTCTCACCATGGTACTCGAAATAGCCCATGCACATTAACATTCATAAAGAAACTATGCGGTTAAAGGTCTAAATACTTCAAAACCTTCTCAATCACTCTATCAGTTTACAGAGAAAGCTTATTTTTCTGGCTAGTAAACGTCATCTCTGAGACACCCTCCCAACCACAAATGAAAATAACCTCAAATAAGTTGTATTTTTTGTAGTTTCCAGAATTCATAGAAACATACCGATCCCCCTCCCCCCTAAACTTATTGAGCTGCTGCGCTTCTGCTTACAGAAGACTCACTTTTACACGAGTGAGTGGGTGGGCGGGATTGGCGCTTGAAATAAAAAATGTAAAAAAGGAGTGTACATCCGAAATTGTGCTTTTTGGTGTGGTGATTTTTCATGCGAAATCCTGTGCTCAGATGTTGCAATACAGAGTCGTAAGTGCGCATGCTAGTGTTTGAAGGGAAAGAATACCGCTAAAAATTCAAAAAATATATATTAACTTAAAAAAAAATGTTTTAAGAAATCCTTGCGAGCTTTTGCTCGGAAGATAAATGGCACGATCTAAAAAAAATATGTGCCACAAAGCAAAATTAGTCCATGGTAATAAAATTTTAAATATACATGAAATATGATAAAAATGGAAGTTTTTGGTGCAAATGCTATAGTGCAAAAAATAAGAGATTGAGCCCGTTTATGCTCATATCCTATTTATGCTCTCTTTTGTAGAGAAAAATATTAAATATGAAGCGTAAGGAAAACCTAAAATAAATATTAAAAAAATAAAAAGAAATAAAATGCAAATTTCATAAATATTTTTTAAAACTTTCAAACTGTGTGTGAGTTGGGGAGGTGTCGAAAAATGAGGTATTGAAATTCTAGGAATTCATAAGATTCCATTAAATGTTATGCTTAATCTTCATTGGTTATCAGTAATCTAAAATAAAAATAAATAAAAATAATCTTGATCCCTCTTCCTTCTCTCTCTCTATTTCCTTTCTTTCTACTTCAAATAAAAGCATTCCATGTTGTTCTTACATATGAAGAAAATAATGACTACGTGCCTTTTTTCCCCCGAGGTCGTTTTTTCCGCACACCCTATAAAATATATTCTGTATTCTATATGTTTCTTCTTCTTTTTGAAAATATATATTATATTAAAAAATAAATAGTTTACATTATGACACTATATTACAACCCTCTTTCCCCAACCTCTAAATAAAGCGTGATTTTAAAAATTGGGCAATTAGAAAATATATTGCAAATTGTTATTTTTAACTGTTCAGAAGGAATTTTAAACGCTTGATTTTAAATACATAGGTAACAGATGTAAAATACACTGCTCAAAACAATTAAAGGATATTGCGGATTTAGGTGGATCTTGTGGCTGGGAAACTTTTTAGCTGATCGATACATGGTCGACAGACGTAGTAAGTTATATGAGAATAAATTACACATGTTTGGCAGAAAAAAATGCATTTTATTGCGCATTTGTGTGGAAAAGGAAAAAAAAAACACAATATGTGCATATGAGAAAAAAAGAATAAGAAAAGGTGTTTTCTTCAAAGGAAATCATTTTCAGTAGGGGGTATGGTTTCCACGGACGACCAGCAACGTTGAACACCTTTGAGGCATGGAGTCAATGAGGCTATTAAACACGAGTTGGGGTATTCTGTCCCACTCTTCCAGAAGAGCTCTTTCCAGTTCTTGGAGAGTTTGTGGGGTGGTTGGCGCCAGCAACTCGTCTTCCTAGAGCGTCCCAAACGTGCTCTATTGGTTTCATGTCTGGAGAACACGCTGGCCATTCCATTCGTACGATTCCTTCCTCGAAAAGGAAATCCTCCACCAGGTTAGCACGATGTGGCCTGCAGTTATCGTCCATTAGGTCTGAGGATCTCATCCCTATATCGGCGACCAGTCAGAGGTCCATCTCGAATGATGTAGAGGTCGTGCGCCCGTCAATGGAGATGCCACCATACACCAACACTCCCCCACCGCCAAAGCTGACACTTTCGTGCACGAACGCAGGATTATTCCTACTGCCATGGTCCCTCCAGATGAAAATACGCCTATTATCAGGATAAACTGAAAAACGGGACTCGTCAGAAAAAAGAACATTGCTCCATTCATTTCTCCTCCAGTTCACATGCTCTGTTGACCACTCCCTGCGGTCGCGACGATGCCTTGATGTTAGTCTAACATATATCATCGGTCGGCGAGCATACAGACCTACACCATGGAGCCGCTTTCGGACAGTCTGAGTTGAAACCGTGGTGTCAGTAGCCGAGCGAAGGTGTTGTTGGAGAAGAGTCGCGTTCATATTCCGGTGTATCCGAGCCGTTAACACTAAATAACGATCTTCATTGGGCGTTGTTGCCCATCTACGACCTTGCCCTGGTCTTCGGCCTGCACTTCCAGTCGTCAAAAACCGGTTCCAGATCCTGGAAATCACACTTTGTGACACTCCAATGGTTCGCGCTACTTCGGCTTGAGTTTGGCCCCCTTCTAACCTACCGACAACTCTCCAAGCGTCTGAATTGGTTAAATGACTTCGCTGAGACACCGTACTCATCGAAACAAAGCAGTCACTGAATATCGATCATCCTTGTCTTCATTGTCTTTTATTCAGTTGAAAGTCCAATTTCATTCGCTGCCGCTGAAGCGACGTTTTTGACGTCGAACTCAAAATTAGCATACTCCATAGTTTGAAAATCAGAAAAATTTGCATTTGTGATTCTCTTCCATTTTCGGAAAAAAAAAAAAAAAAAAAAAAAAAAAAAAAAAAAACTCGCTTATATCTTTATTTTATATAAAACTTACAATATCCTTTAATTGTTTTGAGCAGTGTATATGAGCTTGAAAGGCTATCGTTAAGACTGATTACTTCTTCCAATGAGGCACAGCGACAAGTTGTTGAAGTTTACAATCAGTGGCGTAGGAAAGGAGGAGGGCTCAGAGACCTCGAACCCCTGAATCCCATGCCCTTTGTTGAAGGGTGAAAGTAACCACAAATTAACACAATCATGATGTCTTTTTTGTTTTGGTTTCTAGAATCGATAGAAACATACTGAGGGCCCCCGCCCCATATCTTCAAAACATTGAATTGCTACGTTCCCGCTTACAACAGACCACCTTCTACTATGTTTTTTAACATAGAGGCGTGAAGAAAAATGCGAGCAATTTTTAATTCAAACAAAAATGACCAAAAAATATATTTGTTTAAGAATATAATGCAGAAATTTCTGAACCTGTCTAGTCTATTGATGTCTGTATTGTTCTGTTACAGCAAAACTACATGAGGATTGTAGGCTTTAAGGGGGAGGGTGCTTGGGGTGAGGACTTTTTAAAGGTGTTCTAATGCGTATTTACGTTAGATCCGAAGAAAGCAGCACAAAACTCTATATCGTTAGATCAACAAAAGCGCGGCATGCTAGAATTTCAGGCTTTCACACATCCGCCATCCACCAATGTTTAGTGCCTTATCCATTGGCAATTCTAATACAGTCTATAGACAGATCAAGACCTAAAATATTGTACCACTGGGATCAACTTCATAAATACTTTTAAATAGAATAAAATAGATATTAACTAATTAAAATTTGAGCATAATCTGGAAAAAGGACTTCTATCTAACTATGATAAAACAGTTTCGTATCAAGAAAAAGTAAATCAAGTCATTAACCGTTTGACTGCTATGCAGCACTATTGCGCTTTTGGAATGTACACCCTCCAAAAGAAGCATTCGAGCAAAAGAGAAATTTCCTACGTTGGTTTCGTATATTAAAAATTATTTATCATACAATATGAGTTAGGCTATGCATAAATATGGCATTCTATATTTCTATTAATATGTGTGTTTTTCAAAAACTCAATTATTTTTCGAAAATCTAAAATAGAAAATTTCTCTCTTGCTCGAATACTTTTATTGGAGGGTGTATGAGGATTTTGATGGATAGCCGTAATACGGTTAAATAGTTTAAAAAATATAAAAAATAAATGAAGAATATTGTTTGAATTAAGTGCTTTATCAGTGCCCATCACACAATGTAACAAAAACTGAACATTCCGGAAATTTAATTGAAATATATGTAAATATGCCGCAGGGGACCAAATGCTCAGTATTGTCTCCTGAAACAAACCAGAATATTGAGTGGAGATATGAGGTGTCAGATTTGAGACACAAAAGTTAGGGGAATGTTACAATTAAAATCAAAACAAGGGTAAATACAACCTACCCATACAGCTCATAAGCTTAAATCAAGCTTGACATTTCTTTGAATTTGACCTATTAATACAAGCTTGACAGTTCAATTCACTTTAAGCTTGCAGCAAGCTTGGAAAAGTCATTTGAACTGTCAAGCTTGAATACAACTTGATTCTTGCTTGAAAGGGAAAGCGTGCGGTGATGGCGCCATTTGTCGCTGTAGGCGAGAAGGAGAATTTACATTAATTTGAAGAAATTGATTTGTCTACCGTTCTCAAATTTGCTCATATTAAATAAAGAAATGTTCGTAAAAGTTGTGTTTTATTTTATTATCGCACAAAACCTGGACATTAGAACACGCAAGGGGAAGGAATGAATGGGATAAGCCACTCTGAAGTGTAACACGAGGGGAGTTTTACTTTTATTTACATCTAATTAACATTAGTAATTCCATTAACTAATTAATAAGCCCTAAAAATAAATTTTAATATAATTAACACAATTTAGTTAGTTAATATACTTCACTTTATGGGTGATAGAATGAGACGCAATCCGGCCGCCACAAAATAATTTATCATCAGTCATAAATGTACTTGTCCATAGAATTAAAAAAAAAAAGATTCTATATTTCCAAATATGGAAATTCTTCAAAATACAATTATACTACGAAATTGATTTCAAAATCAGTCGTTTGTCTCGATTTTGGCCAGTATTGCCCAACATGAGTGTCGCGATATTGAAAGTTTTAAAACGTGTGCTGCTGTTAAGTTTATATTATGTTTATTTCCCTATTAGTAGAGTCTCTAAATCCCACATAGCATTATTTTAATTTTGATGCATCCCATGAAAAAATAAAAGAAACAGATCAACACATCGGCCACTATTCGATCTCGCCAGAAAACGGCGTGATAACCCTAACAGTCACTTCATACTTTATTCATATCAGCCCATCTCAGGTTGGCCGAGTGGTTAGGACGCTGGCTTCCCAACCCATATATACCGTGTTCGATTCCAGCCGCGGACACTTGATGGTATCAGATTAAGATAACTTGAAATTTCAGGGTAGAGGGGAAAGTGCGTGGACAAATAAAATATGTGGGGCGAGTTCGCCGACGGGTGCCCCGTGTCTTTGGGAAAAATTTTTAAGCTTGAAATTAAGCTTGCTATGCCAAGCTTAATGCAAGCTGGGCAAGTGTAAAATAGAACTCTTGATTCAAGCTTGCATTAAGCTTACACGCTTGAAATTTTCAAGCTTAATTCAAGTTTATTGACTTGATAAATCAAGCTTGCTGCAAGTTTGCTGTGCTGTCATTTATTTATATTTACTTTTCCAGAATAAATAAGAGGGAAGACCATCGTCTTTTTTGTTAAAACAATGATTTGTTTTTATATTAATAATAAAAAGAACTAGAATAATGAAAATAAAATTTCTTTTATACACAAATAAGTTAAAAGTTGAATTAAATTTTGAAAGGCTAAATTAGGAATAAAAACTATGCACATTTATATGACGTGGATGGAAAACATGCACATGATAGAAGTGTATTATTTAAGCAGTTTTTATAGAGAAACATACTAAAAATGATTTGTACGGAAAATCATAAAGAAATACTGGGGGTGAAAAGTAAATTTTATAAATTTATTTATACATTGAGGGGGAGGGGGGTAATAGGGAAATAAGCAATTAAAATTATGGGAATTTAAAAGATTTCATTATTTGTTTTGGTTCAGCTTTGTTGTATCTCAATCACAATATTTTAATACTGTTGCAGAAATACTCTGCTTGTTTCCGGGGTTCGTCGTTCTAAAGTCTAGTTGGTGTAGAAAGTTCTAGTAAAAAGTCCACTGGTCAGGATGGAACACAACTTTGTTGCTTCTAGAACTTCATAGAACAATCAGCTGTACAAAATTCACAAGCACAATGAAACAGTAATGTGCTTTTAACAGTCCGCTTAGATCTGAAGCTCTCACAAATGCTCTATTTCTCACACAAAATAAGTCACTTTCACAGGCAAAAATTCAGTGAAAATATTCAAGGGATATCGTACACAATCTCTTAAGATACAGCAATAAAGAATTTACACCAGCACTTTAAAAGCAGCTTCGAAAGCAAGCCAAAACACAGCTTCAATTCACACAGCAAGCATTCTCACTCAGAGAGCTCTATTCACAATACGGGTGCTCCCTCATACTGAACTCTCCGAGCAGAACGCTGGTGGTATATATAGAGGAGGCAGAAGCTGCGATCAGCTTCCAGAAAAGTCTATTTCTCGGAGATTCTACATAAAGCGGGAACTTTGATTACATCATAGAAGAGAAATGTCAGGTATTGTGTGTTTTTAATGCAGCAAAAGCAGCTTTACAGGCCCCATAGGGAAAATCGCGCCAAATGACATAAATGTCGCCAAGCTTGGCGACTTTTGGCGAAATATCGCCAAATTTTGCGCCAAAAATAAGTCCCCAAAAATTAAGAGATCCAAGCCCTAGGACCAATATTTCTCGAGATTTCTAGAACCTCTGTAGAAAAACAATGGAAAACCGAAACCTCTGTAACTCCGGTTCTAGCTCTGTACCGATTTTGAAGCAACAAAAAGCAAAATTTATCTATCTGAAGCGTAGAATACGAATTTTAAACCATTTTAAGCCCTAGAGCAGCGGGTCGCCCCGAAAATTCGTAACATTGGCCCCTTCCCAAGGACTGCACGTCCCGGGCAGTACAATCCCTAGTTAGGAGGTCACAGAAATACCTACACTGTATAACATTAAACAAGACCTTAACAATATAATTTAAGCAAGTAATCAATAAACACAATAAGCAAATACACACTAATAAATAATAAAAATAATAAATAATTACACACTAATAAATATAAAAAAATAATAAATAATTACACACTAATAAATAATAAACATCATAAACAAATACACATTAATTAAAACTAATATATTAAAAATATGTACACTAAACATGGCGTAAGTGATGAGTAAAAGAGAGTTCGGGGAAAAGGAAGAGGGAAAGAAATGGAAGATGAAAGAAAGGAAGGTACATCCATTATTGATCTATTGTACCTCTCTGCAGTGCCATTTAATTCATGTACATATGGTGGACATGACTTTCCTTAATACCTGTTTTCTT